>BQNB010111344.1:0-22370 GCA_026074375.1 Tanacetum coccineum
TTTCTTGATCTCGCGGATTCTCATCCTTGAATTTATTTATATCATATATATATACGTTTTAAGGAGTAAGTTTCATCGTGACCAATCCGCTAGAGCTAAGTGATTATCAAACTCCCCAAAACCACAAGGAATGAGAAATCGACCCGGGTCACCAAGCTTTTCGGGAAGCTTTTTGAGAATGACCGCAGAGCAATTAGCATTCATTGGTGTCTTTGCTATTTCAATCAATTTGTCTTTGTTTGTCAGCAAGCTTTTTAACATCTTTTGATACTTAGGCATTAAAATCAAAGCATCTGCCAAAGTAATGTCCACATGAATCTTTTTGAACATTTCCCAAAACTTTTGGATTTGCACTTTATCATTTGAATCTTTCTTTTCACGCTCTACCCTAGAAGGATATGGAAGTTTGGTCTCTCTAGAAGATTCTTTTGATGATGGAGAATTATCAACTTGAGCAGAAGAAGGCTCAGGAGAATTTGGACTGCTCACCGGCTTAACCGGATCATGAGATTTTTGGATAACCGGAGGTTGGATGTTTTTGGTGCTCGGTAGCACCTTATCCTTGGTCACCTCGGTTTCCTTCTCAGTCAAAGGTTCATTCTCATCATAGAGAGGTGGTGGAATTGGTGGCACCGGTGTGTAAGAAAGTCCGCTTCGAGTCGTAATGGCTCTAACTTCACCCCTTGGGTTTGTGATGGTATTACTGGGTAAAGTGGTAGGTACCATAGAAGTAGAAGTTGAAGGCTGACTTTGATTTTGGAAGAAACCACTCAACATGTTTTGCAAATTGTTTTGGAAATCATTTTGTTGATTCACGAAAAGATTATGTTGAGTTTTCAACTCATTCTTGAATTCTCCTTTTAAAGAGTTGATTTGGTTTTGTAAAGTAGCTTGAACTTCACTCCTAATCTCAGCTTTCAAATTGGTAATATGGTTTCTCATAGCCTGCATACTCCCCTCGGTGGTTTTCTTGAAATTATCCAATTGATTAGCAAGCACAATTTGAGAATTTTGTGGTGGGCTTTGGTAAGGTACCATTTGATGAGGGATATTCCCTTGATTGGATGGTTTACCTTGGTTTGAAGGAAAACCAGGTGGGTGAGTATGGTTTGCTATGTTGGAAGGACGGTACCCGGAATTTCCATTTTGAACAAAATTACCAACCGAAGCGGTTTGTTGAAATTGTTGGAAATTATCATGATAAACCGGGGATTCGTAACCTCCTCTAGTCATTGGGCACATATTAAAACTATGATTGTTACCACAAGTGGTACACCTTTCCTCAACCGCTTTGATCGGAACGGGAGTAGGCACAAAAGCTTTCATCATGTTTTTCATCTCATTCATTTCATTCCTAAAGGTTAAGGTCATCTTATCCTCTAATGCTGCTGCCATTTGTTGGAACTCAAAGTTAGATGATGAATTAGAAGAAGTTGGAGGAGCATTCGTACTCACTCGCATCACGGCGTTCCGTGAACATCTAACTTTGGCTTTGTTCTCTATGATTAGAATCTTCGTTTGGACTTTTGTAGAGAAATTTGCCTCCGGCTGCAGAATTAAGAGAAGTTGGTTCATTATAGCACAAGGAATTATAGATTGTATCTAATTGGTGCATGAGTGATAAAACCATTGGTGAGGAACTTCCTAAGATTCCTTGAAACGCTCCCAAGCTTCGGAGAAAGATTCTTGAGCAATTTGACGAAAATTCGTAATTTCGTTCCGAAGATTGGTGGTTTTTGATGGTGGGAAGAAAAAGTTGATGAACTTAGAAACTAAGTCATCCCATGTGAGAATGGAATTTGGGGGTTCTTTTTCTAGCCACGTTTTGGCTACCCCATCAAGTGAAAATGGAAAGAGAAGAAGTTTGATGGTGGTGTTAGGTACATCCGGGTACCTTTGATTGTTCGTAATGCTCTCGAAATGACGGATATGAGCATGAGGCTCCTCATCATTACCTCCTCGAAAAATTCGGTTTTGAACCAAATTAATGAGGGAGGATTTGAGTTCAAAGTTTTGAGCATTAATTATCGGTACAACTATAGCACTTTCAAACCCCCCGGTGGGAGCTTGGAGTTGCTCGGCCATAGGTCGGTCGTCGGCCATTGGAATCGGATCCAAATTGAGAGGGATTGCCTCTTGTCGGTGTCGAGATCGTCGACTATTACGTCTTCTTGGAATAGTATATTCCAAGGAGGAACGAGTGCGCATGCACTAATGAAAAATAAGAAAGAAGAATTTGAGATTAAGAAGATTATTTTTGGGGAGAATTAAATTTTTAGTTTTTAATAAGAATGAAAACAAAAATATTTTTGGTAATCGATATTACAAGCTTCACGATAAGTCTCTAAGAATACTCACAAGTGAGCGGAAAAGCTTAGCGAGCCGCAATGACTGCTTAGAGAATAGCTATCACTTTTCCTTAAACTCACCTTTTAGTTTGTACACTTAAAGGTCCGTCGTACCTCGCAAGTACTTCACGATTTGTTTTGTTGTTAATTGGAATGGTTTAAGATGGATAGCTAGTATCCAAATGTTTATTATATATTTTTTTTTCTAATTCGATAGGAATCGAATTAATGAACTTTTTATATTTTTCAAAAATATAGCAAAATAACTTCCAAAGGAAGGATCTTCAAAACTCTACTTCGACGAATACTCTTCAACAATCGTTCACGAATTCCCCGGCAGCGGCGCCAAAATTTGGTTGTTAGTCAAATATATATACGTAAAGAGTTAATCCCGTAAGAATTCTTTCCAAAATACTTCTCAACCAAGAGAAATATAAGGTAAAAATCTCACAAAAGAAAACACAATTCGTATATTTTTATCCGGGAAGTATTGTACAACTCGGGTCGTGTCCCAACGAAATCGTGAATTGAGAATTTGGAATATTCGGATTCGAGCTTAGAATGATAAAAGATATTTGATTTGTTGATTACACTACAAATGTAATAGCAAGAATTGAAAAAACAAAATGAAATGCACACGAAAATTAATGCACAAAAATGAATAAACGGCAGAGACTAAAACTAAATTTAAAAACTAAAACACAACTTTTAACAAATTAATACTAAAAATCACAAATTTAAAATGGAAAATTTTAGGAAAAAGAATTGGAATCTATATGTATTTTTGGATTTTTTATGATTTATCTAAGATTAATGATTTATCAAAATAAACTTTTTACTAAAAATAAACACTCAATTTTACTATATTTTTCAAAATACTAATATTTAAAATGAAATTAAATGCAAAAAGAAATTTTAATTTTTCAACTATTTTTCTATTTTTTATGATTTATCTATGAAAAAGTAATATCTAAAAACTATTTAAATTTCTAAAAAATACAAATTAATGAGAAAAATTTGACAAATGTTTTTTAAAAACTTACAAAGGTAAAAATAAAAAAATTAAAAGCCCTAATTTCTACTTTTTATTTTTCAACTAATTTGATTTATTAAAAATCTAACCTAATTTCTATTAATACTATTAATAATAAAAAGAAAATTAAAAGAAAATAGGAAAGACAGGGTAGAAAGTGAACTAAAGGAAAGAACAGGGTAGGCGGGCGAAGTTAGGTAAATTTACACACTAGTGAAAACGGGTACCCCTTAGGTTTGAGAAAATAACCAAACAGACCCTAGCTTATTTCTAATTTTTGGCTTATTAAATTTTGAGAATTAGCAAAAACTTAAAAACTACAAATTGCATATTTAGCTTTACCTTACTCCCTACAACTTTAAACAAAAGCAACAATCCACTTTATCCACTAAAGTAACTAGAAAAATAAGCACTTTGAAACTGTTACAAGAAACATAGCTTTTAACAAGATTTTTGGATATTAGCTTATTGAGAGCTTAATACTGTATTAAACTAAACTAAAATCACTTATTTGAAGCTTAAGATGTGCTTAAAGGAGATTTAAACTAAAATTAACCTATACTTAACAAGTTTAGAAAGAAAATGAAGCTGAAAAATGCAAGGTTTTAATGAAACAGTTTTTTAGCTTTTTCCTTATAAGCTATCAAGCTTATTTTTAGACCTTAAGGGCTGAGATTTAGAAAATAAGCTAATCTACTAGAGTGAGTTCTACTTAGGTAAAAGGTTTTATAATGTGAGCTTCAATTTGAGGTTCATGAAAAATTTGGTTGTGAAGTAGAGGGTGTGGGTTGGGGTTCAGGGGGTGTTGCTGAACCTTCACCCTCAGGTGCTTGGTTATGCACCAACAGTATTAACGATAACAAGCAGTATTAATATTAGCCTGGCAGTATTAATATTAGTCTAACAGTATTAACTTGTTCTCCAATAACTATGCAATAACATGCCTCTATTCATCACAAGCACACTAGAAATAACTAGATAGACATGTGAGAATTCATGAGGATCCATATCTATGCATAGCCCATGAATAAAAGTTAAGAACTGTCAACCAAAACAACATACCAGTTGTAATCCATTCCAACTTCAATCCAAATAGCACTTGTGTATACTCCACTGCACTTAAACACCATTAACCTCCCCTGAGATCATGCAGCTACAGATTAAGCATACAAATGCTTGCCACCAGAAAATTAAATCTACTCACATCAAAAGCTTTAGTGAGCAAATCAGCTACATTATTATCAGTGTGTATCTTGACCATCTCTAGCACTTCCACCAAAAGCAACAAAACCTCCATCAATGTCTTGATAGTCAGTAAGGAAGTCTTTGTTCCCTGTCATGTGCCTGGAACATCCACTGTCAAATATTCCTTTGTTCTTCAAAGCTTGTTGTGGATTTCCCTGCACAAAAGTAAGAGAGTCAGTGTCTCTTGGGGACCCAAGCCACTACTGACTTGAGTCTGCCTTGTGGATCTATATAATTTACTCTTTTTGAGACCCATGATCCACTATTGTCTTTGGAGACATTGTTTAAATCAGTCATTTTAGGTCTTCAAACACAACCTGCTGAGGTCTTAACGACAGTGACCCCAGTTCCCTTAACAGTACTAACTATTGTTTGCCTAACAGTATTAACACCATTTACTCTGACAGTGAGTATTAACTTTTTCATTTGAACTCCTAGTATTTGGTGTTGTTGATTTATAAAAAGACCTTCTAATAGTGAATGAGATTTATGAAAAGCATTTGTTCTTAATTTTGAAATATTCACTCTATTTGTATGGGTAGTAGTATTAACTGGTCTGAATGTACTAGTTGATGTTGTTGCTCTTTGGTATGTGTTTAAATACACATACCTTTGACCTTTAAAATTGAGCTTAAATGACTAAAAACGTATCAAAAATACATTGTATTTGTATTGTGCAGGAAACGGATATCCAAGAAAAGGACGAAAAACGAAGCCAAAAACGACAAAACCAAAACAGATTTAGCCATTCACTTTTCATGAAAATCACAGTCTTTTTTAAATGCTTGTAAACTGCCACAAACAAAACAAGCTTTCTTTGATTAAAATCCATATCCTAACCAGTTTTGAGTCATTTTGTCCATTCCAATCTCTTCTATCTACCTTTGGAATTTTGTCGTGACTCATCCTAGGGTTTTTTTTGCTTATTTAGGTTTAACAGATTCATTCCTAGCATTAGTAAACTCAATCCTTTTAAAACTAGGTTTGTCTGTTGCTTGCAAATCATTAGATTGAAAAATATCCTCATCATCACTAACCCAATCTTCAATGATAAACTCCATAGGCCAACAGATTAACTCTAGTATTTCTACACTAGTATTGCTAGTTTGAGAGGTACTTGCTTCAACTTGAGACACACTAGCACTAGTCTTATTTGCTGTAGGCCTATTAGAAACTCTCTCTAGCTCTCGCATCGATACTATGAGAGAGTGTTTCTTGTAGGAGAGAGACTAGACCGTGGTCAGGGTTAGTGGAGGATTGTAGTTCCCAGTTTTTTAAAGGAGGAGAACTCCATACATTGATGATGCATTATCCTTTTTGTAACCTATCATTTTGTTTTGCTTGTCATCTCCATCACTTGAAGGACTATCAAATACCCACTATTAAACAATTAACTACCACCTTGTGAATCATTTTCATTCAATTAATCTCCATATCTAGACCATTTTATCTTTTTAGCACTTCAATTGATATTAATCAGTTTTTTTAAGGTTTTTAGACGATTGTTTCTAAATTGTTCTAGTTTGGCCTTTTCAAATAAATCTTTTTTCTTTTAATGGTTTTCATCCCTAAACTGATTTTTAAGTCTTGTGATAGCATTACTTTTGTCTTTTACTTCAAAATTCTTAGACTGCAATCTTTTCTTCTCATATAGACAACTTCATTTTTCTAATGAAAACTAATTGAAGCCTTTACAGATTCTAGGCATATCTGATAAGCTACAATTTTCTAGATTAGCCTTATTAAGAGTTTTCTCCCTGTTCATCAAACTTGTTTTTTGAAAGTAGTTTTTCATATGTTTTTACATAGTTTTATAGGAAGAACAAAGATTGTCTCTGTGTTCAGACCCTGAGGAGTTTGAAGTGTTGTATTAGTTCAGTAGGCCATGAGATCTCAAAAACTCAGTTGTTAAAGTTGGTTTTTGGCGTTTCATTTTCATTTTTTTGAGTCTAAAAAACTAACTCCAGTCATATCTCAACAAATCTATCTTGGACAATTCAAAGCTTGTCATGGTACAACCAATGCAGCAGAGAGAGACGGGTTTCTTCTCTTACTTGTTTTACAAGTCCTTCTGGTGTTTTTGTCCCTGATTGTCTGTTGTTATGTGCTCTTATACCTGTTTGCTTCTCTTATTCTTGTTCCCTTGATTTCTTCGTTTGCTTTACATTTACCTTGTAAAATGTCCCCCCTTCTATGACGTTTTGAGTTTTGAGTTTTTAATTAATTTAAAGCATGCAACCTATAGTTTTATCAAAAACCTCAGGTTCTTTGCCAATGAAGGAGTATTTCCTTCCAGTCTTCTTATTAGAATCTCTTTTCCCTCATAGAAAGCATGGCCACCTGCCATTTAAGGTCTATTTCTTCCAAATCATCATGATCAATCTTGCTCTAGGTCTTCAATCGTCCTGTTGTGGAATACTTAGCTGTGATTTGCAAAAAGAATGCGTGTACATTTGTTCATTAGTATATGATGAGGAAGAGGCTTGTCCCTGAGAATTATGGCCTGTAGGTAGGGAACTCCATTAGAGTATAACTTTCTTACTGCTCTGCTACGTGTCTTCTGCAATGAGAAAGGCCCACATTCTGATGAGTTTGATGATGAATCCAGAGGAAACCATTGATATCAGCTTCATCATACACTTTTAGATTTTGTATAGAATCATCAATATTCAAATCATCTTACCGCTTGTTTCCTCATATTTAAAGCTACATTGTTTCCATGATGAAGGTAGTGTTTTAAGAGCTCTTAAGAATTTTTAATTTGCTTCTTCATTTAGTTACTGCCTTTGCACCATGAAACTTTTTGTGTAGGATGATAAGTTTTGAAACCCTGACATATGCTTTATCTAGGCTTCTGTGGTCAGAATACAGAAAATTTTTCAAATTGTTGCTTTCAAAGACATTCTTTCGCTTTTTCTTAGTTTCAACTTTACCACCAACCTATCTTGTAGCAGATTCACAGAGTTTTGCATCCTTTATTGATGGAACCTTAGTTTTGTATCATCAGGAATAGCCAAAAGCAAAATGCTTTTGACTTTTTTTTTCTCTTTGTCTTGCTAATAGTGCTTGAGCAGTCTTTTTAAGGTATTCAGTTTTTCAAAACATTTTCATCTGTTGTTGTTACTTGTATAGGACCAATCACATTCAAAGATCACTTCAAATTATAATTGTGTTAGTGAGATACTGCTCCATCCTCATGCTCCAAAGGGTATATTCACCCTTCTTAAGGATAGGAAAGTTTTACAGTAGCACTATTTTTAGAAGAGATTCTACTGGTGCTTATTTGTCGTGTGTTAACAGGTTCTTTAATAGACATTGGTGTTGTTTTATAAGAAGAGTGAGAGAGATCTAGATCTATGATTAAATTATAATTGGATTTAAAGTTCTTCTTATTAAGAGTTTAGTTTCTCCACAAGATCCTGATGCCACTTATTTGAAGTTACCCAAATATGAACAAATCTTCTTAGCTTGTTAAAGCTTAGTTAACTTGGATAAATCCAAACTAACTATATGAGAAACTATGATTGTGAATACTACAAGTTATGCGGAATCTAACTTGTAATACAAAGAAGAACAAAGAATACTAAAAACTTTAGATATATTGATTGCAAATATTCTGCCTAGGTTACAGAATAACTAACTATGAATTGATAATTCTAACTATGCCATAGGGTTTCCTTTTATTACACCAAGGAAAACCCTTAATGGTTTACAAAAATTCACTAACAGTACTAACTATACTAGCAGTACTAACAATGTACTGACAGTACTAACTAATATAACTTGTAGTACTAACTACTTAGTCTATTTCTTCAGTCTTAGCAGCAGTATCAATCTTGAACCAACAGTAGTAAAGTAGTTACTGCAGTAGTACTCAAATTCCCAACATATATAGTCCTTAATAATCCACAACCCTGGGATTAAGGAATCAACAACCAACAAAATCCATAAAAAGTAATAATGCAAATTGTTTAAGACAATTTGACTAGGTCTCACTAGGCAAGGCATAAAACTCTATCCTCCTTAAATATTGCTATTGTTATTACCTGGAAATGAATACTCGAAAACATCTACATAATATCGATGTGGTCTTAGGTTTAAGTATTAAATGCTTTTTTGTTGTGCATGGGAATTCAAGGTAGGGTGTATTATAAAGAATAGCGTATTTAGAAGCATAGAATTAGAAAAGAAAGATATAGAAAGAAGCAAAAATCAATTATATGTGTTATAGAGTTATCCAAACCACACCATTTAACCCGAGTTATGTTGCACTAGGTTTCAAAACATGTCGCCTATCATTCTAGGAGCTAAACAACATTGGTCTTAATAGGAAAATACATTGAATAATAGTCATCAACATAAGAAATTATAGGCACATCAAACTACTCATCACTATCAACCACTAATGCTCAATTCGCAATATTATAACCATACATATTGTCCAAAAAATAAGAATGATCAGCACCAACGAAAGTATTTGAATTAGACTTTGAGTATATTTTCACCCAGAGTAAAATAATATTAAAAGGGCCACGAATAACTAGATCGTCAACAAGTAGTGATAACAGAAGTAAATAAGCAAGCTTGAATGACAACGATCTATGACACTAATTGTGACCTTAAATCAATAAGACGTCTATAGGGTCACAAGGATATGTTTATATATGCACATAAGTTTTCTGCCAAGTTTTATCACCCTATAAAATGTTGTTTTAGAGTTTTATGGAGGTTTCACACAGTGAAAACCCATAGAAAAAATAAGCAAACATAAAATTTATATTAGGGCTGTTTGTGTGAAACAGTGTTGTTCAAGTTGTTTACCCGACCTCAATTACGACCATAACTTCACGCAATTATTAACCTCTTTTAACAAAATACTAATTCTCACTTAGCCCTATGTCTTAGATCTTCCATCCACTGTAATTAAGATATTGATTCAAAGTTTAATGAGTCCAAAAGACTGCTACAAGTCGACGGGTATGTAATCAGCTTATAGCCCTGATCGGACACATATTTTGGTACATTTATTTTAAAATACCAAACGAACTTCATAGACCATGAAATTTACGTGAAATCTTCATAAGACATTCAAGTATCTTGTGGTAAAAGAGCTTTACCAAAAAAATTAGTAAGATAATTAAAACTAGCTCACAAGACGACCCATTTTCTAGACAGATTTCGTATACTTTGTAACAAAGTTTAAATCGACTTCTAACACAACAATCTTACAAGGGTAATATGAAAACTATTTGTGCAAACCCCTTAACCAACCCTTAAATATTGCTTGAAAAGCCTTAGATCAACTGAGATATTGGTGAGTTTGAGTGTGTTTCTCTCGTATGTGTCAATGGGTCGATAGTAGGTTCATTTTATGTTACAAGTAATGGTAGGGTCAAAAGGGGATTTAGTCCTTGCATGGTCTAATAGCATAAGAAGGGAAATAAAGAATGGGTTGTGGGTTTGATATGCTCCTTGAGCCATGTGAAGTGATGGCAACAAAAGGGGAGAAAGATTTCCATGCTTGGTGGATTTTGTGTTTAGCATTGTTTGAGTAATGTGGTGTTACTAAGTTGGAAAGGAGATGTTGGACAACCCAAAAGGAGAGGGCTAGTTTTGGCTAGCAAAAAGGGGGAGGAAAAATGGTTTTTGAAAGTGTAAATATATGTAGTATTATTATCCCAAAGTTGATGAGGGTATTGGGTATGTTGTGCATGCATGCTGAATTTAAGGCCCAAGAATTAAATACTTACGTAAAAATTTGGTAAAATTCGAATGTATTGATTATCCTCTGAAAATCATGCTTTTAAGAATGTTAATATGCTTGCTTAACGTAGACTAAACTTAGTCTAGTGACGAAATACGTCCAAAGATGATTCTCTTTATAAGTGGGATAACCTAACGGTTATACGTACAGTCTATTATTTACTTGTTTAAAGTAATACATTCAAGTTTATGAATAAATGTTAACCTTAAAATTGTCGGTTGTCACAAAATATTATGATAACACCGGTATACTACGTCGAAGGTTTAGGTCATAACTTGTTCTCCATCGGACAATTTTGTGATGCTGATTTAGAGGTTGCATTTAGGAGAAATCTATGCTTCGTTCGCAATATTGAAGGTGTTAATCTCTTAAGTGGTACTTGTGGAACAATTATTTACACCATCAATATTCACGACATGACATCTTCATCACCAATCCGTCTCATGATAACGAACTACCTCAACCCATTCTTGGTTATGACATCAGAAAGTTCTTCTCATCTCAACCCGCTACCATTAGCCAGCTCTGCCAAAGATAACTTGTCCACCGGTTCTGTCAAAGTTTAATATACACAAAAGATAAAACTTTGTCTATCTTAGTGAAATGGGAAAAAAATCAACGTGCTACACATAATCCAAACTCGTACCCATAGTACCTGTCAGAAAGCTTATTTATTACACTTGGATTTGTGTGGACCGATATTGAGAGTCAAAAGTTATTAATGGAAAGAAGTTTATTTTGGTAATTGTTGATGATCCTTCCAGATGTACATTGGGTTCAGTTTCTTAGATCTAAGGATGAAGCAACATAGACAATATCATGTTCTTAAAGCAAGTACAACTTCGACTAAATGCAAGTGTCAGAATCGTCAAAACGGATAATGGAACTGAATTTACAAAGCAATGGCTGAAGGATCATTTTGAAGATATTGGCATCACTCATCAAATGTGGCAGGCTTACACTCCTCAACAAAACGAAGTTGTTAAAAGAGTTAATCGCACATTTGGTCCCTCTGTTCCCCTATTTGTTCCCTCTCCCTCGCTACATACCTAGACATAGAATCCTGGTTTTCTCTAGTTTAGTTCAAGAGTATGCTCGCACGACGATGATTATTTCTAAAGCTTTATTTATTCTTATGGGCTGATGTTGTTGCCACTACGTCCTTTACCCATAACCGCTCCATTATACACACCAGATACAACAAAACTCCATATGAGCTCGTTAAAGGAAATAATCCTTAGAAACTATTCCTTCATTTGCCATTTGCTTTGTCCTTAAAATGATGGGTAATATACCAAAACATAGCATAAAAAGGTAATTTTGACCTAAATTAAAAAAAAATTTATGACACATACCAACGAAAATCGAGTATTAATAGCGTCTCATGGATAGGAATGTATATGATTAGCACAAAAAACCCTCAGAATTCCACCCTAAAAATATGAGGTTCGCCTTTAGATCTATAGGATTTCGAGTATCTATTATTGATACCCAAGATAGTTTATACCTTTAGCTTTCTCGAGTTAAGGAGTGAGCAGTCATATGTGTCTATTCTGTCATTACGGATGTGTACGTGTGGTCTTTGTCGCCTTTTCTGGAGCATTGAGATCGGTATTAAATTATATGAGTGTACCGGTAGTATATTAAATTCTAGAACTTATTTTTGTGATGCATCCCGAGACCGTATAGTAAGTATTAGGATTTGCTTGATAAGAGGCATTAGGATTAACCCATGTTTTAAACATGTAATTATTATAATTGTCACACCGATCATGTAACTGTCCCACACCCTTGCCATACACTCATTATTAGTGCAGGATACCCCTAGTACAACCCTCAAAGCCTATCCTTTTTCATGGTTCTCATAATTTTCTTGTTAAGCCGGACTATTAATGAAGAGCATTGTCAACCCTTAAACCAATCATTACACCCAAATCGCCTTAGCCTACCTTGTATGTACTCACCTTTAGTATATTATTGTTTTAACCCAAGTTAATTATTTGAATACATGGTTGCTAAGTCCTTATCCTTGTAAATATTGTTTTGGGACGATTGGGATTCATGGAAGTATTTATTTCGCAGAAAATGGGTAAGAAAAGTTAAGTCAATACCCTCATACGTTTGTTAGATGATCTCCATGCTATTTTGATCAATCTAAAATCGGGTCATTAGTTAGAAGCGTTGGGGTACGTGTTATAAACCCCATGCTGTGTTGTATTATGTTATTAAAAAATAGAAAAGAAAAGAAAAAGAAAGAAATTGATGTAGAGTTGTGTAGAGTTTGTATATCTTTGTCCGAGTCTTGGCTTAGCAACCAACCCAGCGTGTATGCGTATAAATAATTAGCTAACCCTTCCACTCTAAACTTACCTAAAGCTACCCAAATGTATCCCATCCGTTTTCGTTTCCATTATATGTTATCTTACACCTACACCTCACAACCCTTTAAAAGACCTCTTAGATAGTAATGAATAGTGCTTGCGCCCAGCGGTGGAGGTTTGATCCTTTACCAATCCTAAGGTAATTTATATGCTATGACAGGTAATGAGTGTTGATTTTCTGTTTTCCCATTATTTTATAATTTATTATATACCCGATAGAAAGAGAGAATCCCAAACACTTATGTAAGGTGCTAGTATATGCTTTCCGTGCTTTTAATTACGAGGTCTAGAAGGTTGTGTTGTAAAATACTTTTAAAGAGTTGGTTAAATGACCCTAATACTACTATTGTCTAGGTAGAAAAGCCTATTTACTTAAGGACAACCAAATCCCAAGTGTAGGGGTATTTGATGAGGTGTTATTTTATACAATTTTTCAGGATCATTTAACCCTTTAAATCGTGCATTTATGCCTAAAATATATACTTAATCGTTCTTTTTCAGGTATTTAGTATTTGAAGGAAATACACGCGACTTGGGCTCATTTGGAGAAGAAACGGACGAGACTACGGACCTACACCAACATCTCTCAACATTATGTTCTCAGCGGCTAGAGACGACGTCACAAGATACACGTGACACCATCATGATTCATCCCACGACGGTGTCATAAGAATTCATGACGGCGTCAGCTCGCACGACCCATCCCAAGATCTAGAATATTCTCTTTCATGACGGCGTCACGATTAAAACGCGACGCCGTCACGACGATTTATCTATATTTTCAAACCCGAAATTAAGGTTTTAAGTGTGTAACTTTAGAGTAAAAAGGGATGCGAACCCTAGTTCGTTTGGCAGCTTATTAGATGATTTTAGAGCTTTAAAACCCTATTTTAACTCCTTCAATTCATGTTTTAATCAAGTAAGATTATCTTAATCATTCAATACGTCTTGTTGTTTGATTATTTATTATTATTGCTTTATCTTTAACATGCTTGGCTAAACTCCCTATTGTGTTCATTTATAATTGTATGAAACCTAGAATGTAGATCTTAGTGGTGTTGTTTCTTGTGATGAATATGCATGTTAGGCTTTAAAAAACCAGTTTTTGTCTATATCGTTGTTGATATGTCTATAGAAACATGATTGTGTAGAAAGGATACCATCGGGTAACAGTCTTCATACTACCTTGCCCCTTATATGGTTGATCCACTTTTAATATATTTCAAATGCATTTAATATACTCTTGGGGGATTTGTAATAGTCTTCATACTACCTTACTTGTGTGTTGCCTTAACGGAATATTAAGTTGACGACATGTTCTTGTAATCTGTTCATGACTTAGGAAATAGTTACATAGATCATCACAAGTGTGACAAAGCAACAACATTAGGAGAAACAATCTAGGGAGTAATACATGATTAAATAAATACAATCTTTTTATTATATTGTTATCACCATTAGCGTAGTTTATCATTTAGTTTAATAGCTAAAACCAACCAAACCTCTCAACATATGATTTACCCGCTTTCTATAAAATATAAAAATACAAAAATAGTCTTCTCTCAACCCCTAGAATTCTGTTAGACCGTGATCAAGCCTTCCCAACCTATTCCCCTAGAGAACGATAACAACCCCCCGAGTCTTGCCTATACTACTACTACAACGGTTAGGTACTCTGCCTAGGGAGTTGTAAAACTTCTTGTAGAAGTCCCTTACGACAATCGCATCAATTGTTTTTAGAGTTTCAAGGCATATTAATGATATGATTTTATGTCTAAATACTTGTTTATAGGCTGGTATGCATGTTGTTTTCTCGAAAATCTATACATCGTGATATTAAAAGTTTCCAGCAGACGTCTAGACTATAACACATGTGTCATAACTGCCTTTTTAATTGGTTATCTTGAAGAAGATTTTATGGTGTAACTAAACATCCCAAAAAAGTATGCAAGCTTCAAAGATCCATTTATGGTGTTAAGCAAGCATCAAAAAGTTAGAATAAGAGATTTGATGAGGAAATCAAAAGGTTTGGTTTTGCTTAAAATCTTGATGAGCCATGTATATATTGAAAGGCTAGTGGGAGTAATGTTACACTCCTTATCTTATATGTTGATGACATAATCATCATGGGAAATCACATTCCAAGTTTACAAAGAGTAATATCATATCTTGGAAAGTGTTTCGCCATGAAAGATTTAGGGGAAGCGAGGTTTATTCCTGGAATCAAGATCTATCGAGATAGAACTAAGCGATTAATTGGACTAAGTCAAAGTGCTTACATAGATAAAATCTTGAAAAGGTTTAAGATGAAAAATTTCAAACGTAGTAATATCCCCATGCAAGAAATACTTGAGTGGAATAAAACACAAGGTGCTTCAATACATAAAGAGGTGAAGCGTATCTAAAATGTATCATATGCTTCAGCAGTAGGATCCATTAATTTTACGGTGAGATGCACTAGACCTGATGTTGCATTCGCGTAAAACATAACAAGCCGTTTTCAATTGGGAATCCAGGAGAACCACATTGGACTGTTGGAAACCATTCTTAAGTATTTAAGAAATACTAAAGATGTGTTATTGGTTTATAGTGGAAATCTTAAAGCTGAACTTTAAGTTGATTGCTATTTATGAAGTTCCAGTTTAGGTGAAGTTTCATGATATCCCGTTGGTTGCATACACATCGAATGGTTTAATCTTGATTGCCATGAAAATCGGTTCCCTAATGATGTTAGAATCATATATAAATTCCATGTGTTTAGAATCATGAGGGCGAAGCAACAATGCAAGAGTTTTGATTGAAATCAATGTGTGTAATGATTTTTGTGATAATGTGGTAATGACTGTTCCAAACCTTAATGGAAGTGAATATATGAAAGAAACTATTCGTATTGAATACGAGTGGGTTCCTCCTTGTTGTAATACATGTTTGATATATAGCCACTAACTTGTTGATTGTCCAAAAGTTGCTCCTAACCGAGTGGTAAATTGTATGGATAAAGGAAAGGATCTGACATCTGGGGATAGTGACGAAGGATTTGTTAAAGTGAAAAAGAATAAATAAGGTGGTAAGAATAGAGGCAATAAAACTTTCAAAACAGTTTCGGTCAAGCCAAAAAGTTTTTATCGCCTTAAAGAAAAGTAATCGACTGAAGGGACGAGTAATTTTCCAAAGATGACTCCTTTTGTTGGTACGAATAAAGCTTCGACATTAGGTTATAATAGGGAGTCACTAAGCAACAAAGGTAATGGAATTTTTCTCTTAGTAACTCTTTTGAAGCTTTAAATGCTGAAAGTCTGATTATTGAGGCAGTAGCAGCGGGTAATAAGGCTTCTAGTACGCAAGTTGAAGGGAAAATTTATACCCATGTAGTACAAAGGATTAATGTTTTAGAAAAACATATACTGAAAGGTAAACTTGTGCTTGTAGATGATGATGAGAAACAATTGAAAAAGGTTGATTATCTGGATAATTTGGGTACCGACGATGAAGTTAAACCAATTGTTAATGAAACTGCAAGTTTTTTGGCATTAATACCGTTAGGTGTTGAATATTGTCCGAAGAGCTTGTTGGAACAATAGAGGGGAAATGAGGTGGATGATGACTATGACCCAAATGATGATGACATGTATAAAGGTTAGGAAATTACTAACAACATACAAACTATATGTGATAATTTGGATATCAAGGTCCGTGGTCAGAAGAAGAAATAGATTTTTTAATGTTATGTTACGTCATTTGTAATCTAGTCATATTGTATCTTCCTTAGGGGATTATTTTGCCTATGTAACGGGCTGAGATGTGAGATTCACCCACATCCGTTGTACTAAAACTGTTTTTTGAAGTAATAAATTTACCGGGAAACCCTTTACCAATTTTTTTGTCAGTTTAGCGTGCACTTGTGATGCAGGATGCAAAAACAGATTTTGATCAACCCTAATCTAAGGGTTGATAAGCGGGGCACCCTAGAGGGGATAAAACTTAATCAAGAGAATAACTCTCAAAACATAATTTTGTTAATAATCAAACACTGAATTACAATGATAATAAGCCCTATATTTATATGAAAGTAAAAGTTATGGTGAAAGGTACGATGGTATGAATGTTTTAGAAAATCAATCTTTTATAAAGTGACTAGTTTTGCCACATTTAAAACATTTAATTTTGTCAGTTGCTTTTGAGCCGCTAAACTTTGGAGAATTCTTTTTGAAGAATCTAATAGAATTGGCCAAAAGAGCATATTCATGAAATTCTTTAGCAAGATCATCCATGTATTCTTACCTACTTCTCGGATCCTTTTCATTATATGGATCATCTTTAAAGTCCTGTGTAATAAAGTTAGAGAAAAAAGGAGTTGACAAAAGTGCCACAGGCTCATAGATTTTATCTCGTGGTAATTTCACTACAAATATTATTTGCCTTTAAATCTACTACTCAAGTTCACTATTTGAATCAAACAAGGTAATTTAGATTTTATCTCGTGGTTATTTCACTACGGGTATGTTTGGCGCAGAGTGGTGTGGAGCTTTTTAGGGCGGTGAGCGGTGAGAAATGAGCGTTTTATTTTTTAGTGCTTGTTTGGAAAAAGGAGCAGTGAGCATTTTGATTTTTATTTGTCGTTTGGCAAAGGAGAGGTGAGCGGTGCTCTTTTTTAGGAAAGCTAGTTTTTCAATCCTTATTTAAGAAGCATCGACAAAAGTGAGGTGAGCTGTGACAACTACTGTTCACTGCTACTGCTCATGGCTACTTACTGATAACTACTGCTCACGGCTTCTGCTCACGGCTACTGCTCACAGCTGCTGCTCATAGCTACTGCCCACAGCTACTGCTCACAGCTACTTCTCACAGCTACTACTCTCAGCTACTGCTCACAGCTACTACTCACAAGCTACTGCTCATAGCTACTGCTCATAGCTATTGCTCACGGATACTGCTCACATCTACTGCTTCTTTTAACTAATATATTGGTAGGAATTAAGCCCAAAACAAGAAACATGTGCGAAGCACTTGCATCTCCAATAGCTGTTCAAAGCGGTTTTTGGTGGGAAAAAACCGTTAGAAGCATTTCATTAGTATAAATTCATCTTTTCCATTTCATTTCTCATTCATCACTTAGATTGTAATATGCAATTCTCTCTCTAAGCTTGTAACAAACTCAATTTACTATCCAATAACGAATTACTTGATCACCATTGATACGATTTATTCTTGTTCTTAATTGTAAGTAGTTATGTTAATGTGTTGAGTTCTTTTCCATTTCTATTATAAAGATCATAAGAACATATCAAGTGGTATCAGAGCCTCTTTTCTGGAAAATCATAAAATTTTCACCTAAATTTTGTAACAAAATTATGTTATTTCAGTTACAGTTGTTAATTCTATTCAAATTCTGGTCAATCTGTTATTTTCCGATCATCTTTATCTTCTTTTAGTTACAATATCACACTACACATCTTAATCATTCATTAATTCTAACAAACTTTCATATTCTTGTAAATTTAAGAATTAATCATCATGACAGTTAGCACAAGAAACACTCATGCAGTTGTTGATGATGTTACAAGGCAAAATTTAACTGATCTTGTTCAAGAGTTGGTTACCAATACTGTAAATTATGTTGTGGAAAGACTATGGCAGGACCTTATGGTTTAAAGGCCTGAAAGTAGCAATGCATGAAGGGATAGAAATCTTGAAGGAGGTATGAGAATTAATTCATAATTCAGTAGAGTGACCAAGATTGAATTCCCCAAATTTGGAGGAGAAGATGTCAAGGGATGGTTGTTTTAGTGTGAACGGTTTTTTAAGGTTGATAACATTGTTGAGGACTGCAAGGTAAATTTTATTTCAATCAATCTCTTTGATTTAGTTTTAATGTGGCATAGATAGTTTGTTTAATTTGTGGGAGAGGATGTGGATTGGAATGTCTATAAGGCTGTTATATTGAAAAGATTTGATGTAGCTTATGATGATCCTTTGGGTGAGATTAAGAAGTTAAAACAGACTAATCAGGTGCAGGAATACATTGGTGCTTTTGATAGATTTTTATGTAGAAATAAGCTAGATGAAAAGCAGTGTATTAGCTTATTTCTATCAGGCTTGAATAATAAGATTGAATTGGCTGTTAGAATGTTTAATCCATGAACTCTTACTAAGGTTTATGGTTTGTGTAAGTTGGAAGAAGCAAAACTAAATGCCCTTAAAAAGAAACCAAAACCACCTATTTTGCCTACACCAAGATACCAAACACAGTATCCAAACACTGGACCAAAACTAATGGCTTTTCCTGCACCAAATGCCAATTGGAGAACTAAACGTATTACTAGTACACCATCTACACCATTCAGGAAATAGCTTACTCAAAAAGAATTAGAGGAAAAGAGGGCTGAAAATCAATGTTTTTACTGTGATCAAAAGTACATTCCAGGCCATAAGTGTAGTGGGCAAGTTTATTATTTGGAAGTATTGGGTGACAGTATGAATAAATTGGTAGATACAGAGTTAGAAGAGGAAGTATTGAACTGAGAAGAAACTATTAAGTATTCACCACACATATCCCTAAATGCTATTAATTGCACTAACAATTATCAAACAATAAGAGTTTGCGGTCATGTGGGCAAGCACAAAATGCACATTTTGATTGACTGTGGAAGTACTCACAATTTTTTAGACCTCAATACTGCTAAGAAACTAGGCCGTCAATTGACAAGCATGTGTCTATTGCAAGTAGAGATAGCTGATGGTAACCAATCAACTAGTATTTATATGTGTAAAAGGTTTAAATGGAAATTACATGAGGAGGAGTTTCACACTGATGTCATGCTTATTCCTTTGGGAGGATGTGAAATGGTACTTAGAATTCAGTGGTTATTTACTTTGGGTAACATACTAAGCAATTTCAAAGAGTTGATAATGAAATTCAAGTACAATGGTAGGAAGGTGGTACTAAGAGGAACACAAAAGGCCAATTTGCACTGGATGCATGGTAGTAAAATGCTTATACAAACACCCCATGTTGAGTTATCTTCTATGGTTCTGTGTGTATACCCTACTACTACTTTACACATGATTAGAGCTGAGGAGTCCAAAGAAGTGCCTAAAGGAATTTCTCAGTTGTTGGATTAGTATTCAGATGTTTTTGCAATACCTACAGCTTTACCACCCATGAGGCCTTGTGATCACAGGATTCCTTTGAAAGAAGGCACAACCCCTATAAATTCAAGACCCTATAGACACCCTCTTACTCAGAAGGATGTAGTTGAAGCTATGGTCAAAGAATTACTTGATACTGGGGTAATTAGAAATATCCAGAGTCTATTTTCTTCACCAGTGATTATGGTGAAAAAGAAAGATGAAACTTGGAGAATGTGCATAGGCTATAGGAAACTGAATAATGCAACAATCAAGGACACGTTTCCTATTTCTATTATTGAGGAACTTATTGATGAGTTGCAAGGTTATTATCAAATAATGTAGGATCCCGATTAACACTTTCACTTCATATTACGAACCACGAATCGAACTAGAAATGAGAAAGAAAGAGTTGTTCTAGAGAGAGAGAGATGAGAGAAAAGAGAAAAGATATTTCTTAGATATTTTGAACAACTTACTTTTCCAAGTGGAAAAGTTCCTTATATACCCCGACACTTAAAAGTGACGCGCGGGATATTTAACTAGGACCCGGGCTCGGGTTTTGCTTGGGATTAAACCCAAAACATATACAATATTAGATTATCTATCGAGCCCGATTCCCGATATTATCCTATTACAACATTAACTAATTAAAGACCGAAGCTCCATCATAGAGTGACCGAACTTCCTTGTTCGACTTAATAAATTGAGGCTAACAATCTCCCCCGAAGTGAGGTCTTGAACACGGGAACGAGCTTCCTTTATTGACTCAATAAAATTGAGGCTAACAATCTCCCCCGAAGTGAGTTCATTGATGACACTCCTTCATGAGATCAGTGAGATTGCTTTTGTCATTTAAGCTCGAGTGTTCTTGGTCTTTGTCTTCGTTGTAAGCTTGTTCCTTCATGCTTTGCGATCGGCTAAGCCATCTTGCGATCTTGTGTCTTTGACCAACATGCTCATACTATTGCATTATCTTGAAAGCTTTAAATCAGAGTTAGCGGAAGTCTTTGTCTTTCAATCTTGAGCTTTCTAGATAGTATGTCTTTGTAGATTGAGCATTTGAATGGGATTGAGGTTGCCGTCACCACTGTTTGACCTGCAGGTTTACGTTAGTGATAAACGAGAAAATTGATTTGAAAATCAATCGACGTGTCACTCGTTAAAGAGTTTTTGTAACACATTGAGAGTGTCATGTTTTTATCAAAATTCATCAACCGTCAATTCATTTACTGGACCAAATCGATATCCAGTTGTCACAAGTTTGATTCATATAGAATCTCGCAAGTCACCTACCAAGAGCTTGTTTGATGCTGGCTCAAGCAGGATTTCCATCTTCATTATGAATACATTAGTATCACTCGGATGTTCTGGCAAATATCACAATGATATTGCGTAGGACTCTTGATAACAGCTTGTGAACCTGATGATGTTCAACAAGTGTTTGAAATGGAATGTGTCCTAACGAGATTTTGATTGATCTCTTGGCTCTAGACTCGATTAGTGCATTTTGGTTTTAGTACTCGGAGGCTGGAGCATATTGCCACCTATTCAATATCAACAATCTCGGAGTGAGATGTCAATAGATAACTTGTGTATCTCCGTGACAAATGAGACAAGTTTCTGTTGAGAGAAACCCGAATGGCTGGGAAGGGTTGTTCTAGAGAAACTTCACTAAATACAATGCTGAGGACAACAGGTAACTAAATACAAAATTTTGTATCCCGATAACACTTCACTTCATGCAATCGATCACGAAATCAGAACTAGAAAGGAGAAAGAAAAAGTTGTTCTAGAGAGAGAAACTAGAGAGAGAAATGAGAGAAAAGAGAAAAGATATTTCTTAGATATTTTGAACAACTTACTTTTCCAAGTTGAAAAGTTCCTTATATACCCCGACACTTAAAAGTGATGCGCGGGATATTTAACTAGGACCCGGGCTCGGGTTTTGCTTGGGATTAAACCCAAAACATATACAATATTAGATTATCTATCGAGCCCGATTCCCGATATTATCCTATTACAACATTAACTAATTAAAGACCGAAGTTCCATCGTAGAGTGACCGAACTTCCTTGTTCGACTTAATAAATTGAGGCTAACAAAAACATCTCTTTATGATAAGCACATCCAGAATCTCTTTCTTTTTCATTCTTAGCGGTTATCACATACGCCAAATGAGCTAAACAACCTTTCTTCACACATTAGGTAACCTTCATAATGAATATTATCCTTAAACCCACTAATTCTTCGATCTTCGCTATTGTTCCTTCGTTCGAAAATGAAGCCTTGATAATCTTTCTATCACAGATAATTCTTACCTCAACGTTTGGCCAACAATTCCATACCCATTTACCATGACAAATCCACCTAACTTAATGGGAACTAATTTCACTAGAGAAAAAAAATCTTTTCCAACAATGTTAATAGAGAAAAAAATAGTCAATAACTTCTTTAATGACCAAATGTTC
>BQNB010111345.1:5661-22370 GCA_026074375.1 Tanacetum coccineum
AAAGAAGTTGTGATAACTTTATTACCAGTTTTGGATTTCCAATGTTCCCGTATCGTTGATTCTACCAGTGCACCTTTACTGAAAGGATCTTGTTCAGAACTGTTCACCATTGTTTTAGGTTTAAAAGAAGAAAAATGGACAACTACATCAGTTAGCGCTGTGTATGTGTTCAAACTGGACATTAATCATATGAGGTGGGAAGAAATGGAAGACCTCAAAGAAACTATATTATCCATGGAATTTGCTACTGATTCATCAGCATGTTACAGCCCAGCAATTGCTTCATCAGAATTAGGAGGTTATGTACATATTCTTCCCGATGACAGAAAAATCATATACTCGTACCATGTCAAAGATAAAACCGTCTCCTTATCTTCTATTCCTTGTGTAGCGGGAAAAAATCATGTGTCAGCGTGGGCAATGCTCGAACGCACCAGGTATTGTGATGCTGGTTTGCTCTAAAATGTATTGTAATGGTATTTATTTACTGAAAATTGTTTTCTTGAAAATCATATTTTGTGTAGGTTAAATAAGACTGATCGTGTATATGTCGATTGTAAACAAGAAAAAGAGGGTGACAAGGAGGATGGGATGCTCTTAAGATATTGGGTCAAACCGGGTCAAACCCGCCAAACTGGGTAATCACACCCGCTGGACAAAAGGGCGGTTACAAAACGGTTATATAACCGAAAATAACTGTAAAACGGTTATTCTTCAATAGACACAACGGTTCATCGAACCGACATAACCTTTAGTCGCACATTTTCATTTATTATAAATAAGAACGATTATTGTAAGAACAAATTAGTATGAATGACATATTCTGTAAATTATAGCAAGATTAATAGCAAGATTATTTCTGGTATATTTTGATTCCAAATTAGAAAGTTCGATCCAACATTTGGCATCAGAGCAAGGTTTGATTGAAAAACCAAATCATCATATACCAAGATTTTCTTTTTCGAATCAAAAAACAGCACCAAGGTTTTCCAGAAACCGTTTTTACATCAGGCGAATCCAACATCGCGGCCAAGTGAAAAGAAATCACTGGCAACGAAGGGTTCCAACCCTGCAAGTTCATCAAACAAGAAACGGAAAACCACAACCCGAAAAACAAAGGGATAAGGCACCAATTTTTTTCACAGATTCGAAAATAAAAGGAACCCACATCGAATCATATAACAGAAGTCATCATCGAAGGGGCAAAAATCAGAATCAAAAGAACGAACGCACCTGATCCTCATTCTGAAGGAGATAAAGAACCGCACACCAAATCGATCCATAGAATCGATTCGAATTAGCAAGAAAGCCCAAATTTTAGGCGGTTAGCAAGATCCCCAATTTGCGAAACCCTAGTTTTCGCAAAACAATCAAGGGAATCGAAGCAAGAAGATCAAAACACACTCGGAAGAAACAAGAAGGTTAATCAACCATCTTTTGATCAGTGTACAAACCACCAAGACAAGAAGAAGAAGCAGGAACGGTCTCAAAAAGGAGACGCGTTTTCACCAGAGAGACAGAGAGACGATATCTCCAAGAAAGAAAGAAAGAAAGAAAGAGGCATAGTAATAAAAGATAAGAAGGGACACATCGGGTCTTAACCCTACCAGGTTAAAAAAAACCATTTAACCCCTCATCTTTATTTTTCTTTACAATCTATATATTAGTTTTGTTTAGAAAATACCTCTTCTAATATACGTTAGTATATTTTTCCAATCTTTGAAAATATATTAAAGGAAGCAAGATATATAAAAAGGAGTTTTGTATTTTTATCTAAAGGAAAAATATTTTCTTTTTATAAATACAATAGCAAAAAAAACCGAACCTTCGTGGTTCATAGCAAGATAAATCGAACCTTCGTGGTTCATAGCAAGATAAACCCGAACCTTCGTGGTTCATAGCAAGGAAAATCTGGTTAGCAAGATTAGCCAGTAAAAAAAACAAAAAAAACAAGAACTTTTGATCTTTTGATCAAACGCAAGCAAGCAAGCAAGCATGGCAAAAGATGACAAGCAAGATGACACATCGAACAATACATCAGTTCGAGAACTAGGAAATGTTTCACTACAATGTCCAAAATTGACCGAAGCAAACTACACAACGTGGGCATTGATGATGGAGACAATATTGAAGGCATATGGCATTTGGGAAACGATTGTTGCAAAAGAAGGAGTAACAACAAATGAGAAGAAAGAAAACACATCAAAGGCAATAATTTTCCAAACACTACCGCAAGATATTTTAATGCAAGTTGCACAATACTCGACTGCAAAGGAAGTATGGGACTCGATTAAAGTCAAAAATTTAGGAGCCGATCTTGTTCAAAAGGCACGACTACAAACCTTGAGGAGTGAACTAGAGACGCTAAGGATAAAACCAAACGAAAAAGTAAGTGACTTCGGAGGAAAGTTAAGTAGTATAATGGCCAAGTTTAAAGGACTTGGTGAAACTTTGGAAGATAAGGTCCTAGTAAGAAAACTACTTAACTCTGTTCCAAAGAAGTTTTTACCGATCGTGGCAACTATAGAACAATATCAAGACCTAGACGAAATGTCGTTTGAAGAAGCCGTTGGAAGATTAACAGCTTATGAAGAACGAATCAAGAGCCAAGACACGCTAGAGGCAAATGATCAAGACAAGCTTCTCATGGCAAGTTCAAACAACAAAAGGTATGGTAAATGGCGAGATAAAGACTTCAACAAAGAAGGCAAGGAAAGCATGAAATGGAAGAATAATCCAAATGCACGCAGAGCAAGTACGAGTCAAGGAACTAAAGACAAAAGCAAGCTTAGATGTTACGATTGTGGTGAGTATGGACACTTTGCGAAGGAATGCACGAGATGGAGAAACAACAAATACAAGCAAGAAGAGTCGCATCTCATCTATGACACTGACACCGAACCTACATTACTTTGAAGATAAGACAAGATGCAGCGTTTGTGATTACGGGGGAGAATATTGGGTCAAACCGGGTCAAACCCGCCAAACTGGGTAATCACACCCGCTGGACAAAAGGGCGGTTACAAAACGGTTATATAACCGAAAATAACTGTAAAACGGTTATTCTTCAATAGACACAACGGTTCATTGAACCGACATAACCTTTAGTCGCACCTTTTCATTTATTATAAATAAGAACGATTATTGTAAGAACAAAATTTGTATGAATGACATATTCTGTAAATTATAGCAAGATTAATAGCAAGATTATTTCTGGTATATTTTGATTCCAAATTAGAAAGTGCGATCCAACACAGTCTATCTTGCTTGCACACCTGCTACAACAGAGAACAGTCTTAACTTCTATCTGATGATCTTTTTTAAATGTTCATTAAACATTTAAACTTTAGTTGGATATCGGTATTTTAACTTTTTTGAATGTTGACATTTTTTGAAATGCTCTAATAACAAGTCATTCTAACACAAGTAACATCTGAACATTATTAGTGTTGCATTCCAGGACAAAGTTGAAGGGAAAAGTAAATTAACTTATTATATCTGGGATTATATTTCTTCTCTTTTCCATGTTAGTTCCCCACATTATTTTAACTTTAATCTTTTTGATAATGTAGAAAATGGAGCAAGAGAGATTGGAAAAGCTAGCACGCAAGGTAACTTCTGTTTAGAGCATCTTTTTTATCATGCACGTTTGGTAAGTTTAACTCCTTTTACTTGAAAATAGGTTATTCTGGGTTATGTTTAATATGTGATGGGTCAGGTAAATCTGGCTGAATGGGTCGGAAGTCGTTTTAATGTACTTGTAATGATATCGTATTTTGTATGAAACACATTAGTTATTAATATAATATGGACCAAAAGGGCTTCGGGTCAACCTGACCCGACATGTACAAAAAACCTGAAGGTACGTTAGCAAGCTCGGGTGGAGCAGATTATAGGCCATAGTTTTATTGTTTTATTGTGACTTTATATTGTTAAGGCCATAGTTTTATTGATTATATGTTTCTATGTGTTTCATTACTTTCGTATTTAGCATAACATAATATAGCCCTGCATGAGTGTCGTCACAGCCATGTCTTTATGAGGTCTCAAGTTTGAATCTAGCTACCTGCAAATTTTTGGGTCATCTGCCTTAAGTCCTCAACTATATCCACAATTATGGATAGCTAGTTATTTAGGCTCCCCAGGTTTTGAGGGGGCGATTTAGGCTTCATAGGTGTACGGGTCACACCTGAATTTAGATGGTCAAGTGTAAATTATTTATTAAAATATGTTTTTTCTTAAAATGTGCAATCTCCGATTTTAACTATAAATTTGTTATTGTGCACCCGGTAGTAGTTATAAAATTTTAATCATAATTTTTTTGTACAATTCTAATTCATTGATTGTGCAATGTATATCTGTCTACCATAAATTTGTTTTTTCTTAAATGATGATAAACGTTTTGGTATCCAGTATCCTATGGCTGTGTACAATTCTAATCCATTGATGTGCAATATATCTGAAGTCCAACTGTGGTTAAGCTTGACAAAGAAGTTGCTGGTAATCAGATTTGAAGGCTTCAAGATGAATGTAATCTATTATGATCTCTACCAAGAAACTCGTCTGGAAAATATGTTACATGTATGTATTACTCCGTCTTGTACATCTCTTTTCTTTATCGTAATATGTCAGTTACGCGCATGATGTATCATGCCTAATAAAGGCAGTTGCGAAGAACCTCTTACCTCGAAATGAGCATCATGAATGGATGCGGACATGAGGTTCTTTAAGAAGTTGATGTTGTAATTATCTCTTATGTTTTTTTGGTTATAACAGTTATCTATCTCGTGTTCTTATTTCTTTTTGTATTAGTGAGGTTCCTATGATTAAATGTCTCACTCGGATCTCAACTTCTGATATTAGTCATTAATGCTTGACGTAATAATTGTAAGCTACCATGTTTACTTGTTTAGTTAAATAAAGTTGCACCATATCATTATTTGGGAATCTGAATACGTTTTTATTGAATTCAGATGGTTGAGATCGTAAAGTAATGATAAGTTTAGATGCCATGTTCTGAAGTCAAGTAGCTTTGGTCGCCTGGAGTTTTTTTGTATGTGGCATGTTGATATGCGTATTTAGTGATATTGTATTGATATTATTAGCGACGTGATTGTATTGATTACAGCAAGGAAAATGAAAGTTATTTTAAGTTTAATTTTATTTTTTATGTCATGTCAAGTTTGGTATGCCGTCACTAATATAATTTGTGACGACTACAATGACGACTAGTGACAGGCCCTAACTTTCGTCACTATACAGCTTTATGACTATTAGTGACAAAAACCTTGTGGTCACTACAGGCAACTAAATAGTTTTAGTGACGACTGTAAGTGACAAATTACTAAAAGCAATTTTTGTTGGTGGAAGAATTGTCTCAAAATCCTCATACTTAAAAGTGTGAAGAATTAAAAGCTCATACTTAAAAGTGTAAAGAATTTTTTAAAATCATCACACTTTTAAGTGTGAAGAAAGTGTGAAGAATTGTTTCAAAATCTTCACACTTTAAAGTGTGAAATTTCTATAAATCTTCACATCTATGTGTGTGAAATTATTTGCTACACCCATATTGTTCACACACAAGTCAAGTGTGAACTTTTAGATTCTACACACTTTAATGTGTGAACATATGCTTAAATAAGTGTGAATAATCAACTATTTTGTTGTAGTGATACAAAGAATAATATATCATATGCTTGTTTTTTTTTTTTTGAACATTATCATATGCCTGTTGACTTGTTGTCAAGTTGCATATATAATTTTATACTGTAAAAAACCTAAAAATCTTCAATAAGGGTAAAATGGACCCAAAATGCCCCTAATGATAAGAAAATGCATAAAAAGCTTAAATAAATTCATTTAAGTGGTTAGAACTTATGAAAATACAAAATATGGCAATTATTAAACTTTGCAAGATTAGAATTACATTAGTGTTATACAAGACAAATAATTCTAATGTATATTTATATAAATTATGGCCGAACTATTAATGTATTTATATATTATCCTTTACAATTAATAACAAATCCATTAGGAAAATTATTGAAATAAATTAGGTCATGTTTTAAATTGATAATACTAAATTAAAAGGCCCAAATTTCGTGCAATAAATCACCTATCTAATTCCGTATTACATTTTTTTGCATTTGTAAAAATCAACATAAAACAAACGCATACCGAACCTAATAAAATCAAATAGGCGGCACAAAAAGATTTTTCCAAGGCAAAGACGAAATTTTTCTAGGGTGATTTGAAGGTTCAAGGTTGTAGGGAAAAATAGTGGAGAAAGATTGTGGAGGCTTGGTTTTGATTTCGGGTATTGGTTTTGTTCGATTATCTCCACGGAATTTTATAAACCCTAGAATCATCAATTAATTATCAAATCGGTCATTTTTATGGACTCATTTTTTCATCATTATATTTTAGTTATAACCATAAGAAACTAGCCATGCATGTTAATGATATACGAATGTAATATTATGTTTCGAAACCCTAAATTTGGGATTAATTATGTTATCGGTATTAGAAATAATTTGTAATATTGAATTTTATAAATTTTATAAGGTGCATAATCATGTAGATCTCAGATAAATGTTGGTTATATTTTTAAGGAGGCTCGAACTAATTATTTGGGATTTAATAACCTTGCCGTATTTGCGATAATAAAAGCAAAGGAAGCAAAAAAAACCATATTGGAAAACGAATTAGGGTTAGGGTTTTTATATTTTTCCCAGGTCCAATAATGCTAATGAATGTATATAAGATTGTGTAATTATTGGGGAAACTGTTATATTGAGGTTTTTGTGCATTATTTGTTCCCGATTTGAGTTTTTAAACAGTATGAAGTGGGTGTTTTAATATTTCTGAAACTTTTTGGGGTCCTGATTTAAGCATGTTTTATTATATTTGTTATGACCTGTTGAGAAACATACGGTGGGGGGTAGAAAATGTCATTTTGATATTATTCATGTAAACCTTACTATATATAGAAACCTGCTATTTTTGGAAAGTCTATTTGTAGAAAGTCTATTTTTGGAAAGTTTAATTATGGAAACTTATTAAATCAGGAAAGTTATCATTTATGGAAAGTTAATTAAGGCAAGTTATTTTTGGGCCGGAAATCCTTATATAATTGGAAGCTGTAATCTTTTGGAAAGTACCCAATATACACGAATTTTACTAATCATGAAACATACTAATCATGGAAATATGTCAATCATGGAACGTTACTAATAAGGAATCATGCTAATTATAGAAAGTTACAAAAATAGAAAGTTACTAAGAAATTGGAAATTACAAAAATTGGAAAGTAACCTTAATCTAGAAGAGTAACTTATATATGTCCTTAACATGTAGTTGCCTTAAGCAAGGATAGCTTTTCATTCTTCTTTATCCAGCTCTTCCGTTATGCTGGACATAAGGTTACGGTTATTCCGTCCTTTCAGTAAGGACATTCTTTCTTTTCATGATTCATCCCCAGAACAGCTAGTGCTTCCCCTTTTTATGCTCCTTTTGTCATGATCCTTTAACTCTGATTTGATATTCAAGACTTATTTATTTGCCCGGGCTATTATATACGCTATTGGCCCATGATCTTTCATGTACTTAACACCTAGTTATGGATGAGGTGGTACGATGACCGTGACACATGATGGCACCTGTGTCACATGTGTCACGACTCTTTCGCGTTGAGAGTGATTTCACGCGGCGTCCCTTTTCATGTTACCAGATTATATTTCATGTTTGGCCATTATTATTCAGGGGCGTATGGGTGCATCCTAGTTTACATGTTTACACGTTCATGGTGATTGGTTGGTGTGTGCTCTACATCCCATCACATTGGAGCTGATCCCTCCACCCATATTATTATAAGAGGTCACCCCTCTATTACATGTTGAGGCAGCCCCTCTATTATATGCATGTATTCACGACATTATTATTATGACATGTATGATTATATGAGCTCGTGGGCATTCCTTATTATTTATGTTTATAAATGATATCTCATGATATCTTTGACTTCACGTTACCACGTTTTACATGTTTATTTCCTATTCCTTCACGATGTATTCTCCAGGTTTCCTCATGACACTCATGATCTTTCCGCTGCTTTATACTTATTATCCAGGATTCATACTTATTACTTACATTGTTATTATATCCGTTCACTGAGCGTTATGCTCAGCCGTATTTCTTTCTCTTTCTTATACGGCAGGTATCTAGAGGGAGATTGGGCTTGAGAGAGTGTGTGCTTAGGAAGTGACCATTTAGCTTCCTTTCTTTTTATCGCAGACACTTTGATGTGCTATACTATCTTGGACACATGTTTTAGTCCTTTAGACTTCTTTTACGTTATTCATGTTGATCTCATAATCGGGAGCCGATGTTTGATTCCGGCTTTCCACTTTGTTCTATATTATCATTTATGACTTTATGCCTTTATTATGCTTTGATATGACACCATGATTATGACGTTTCGGCCTACTCTCCGGAGCGGGTTTGGGTCGTTACAATTATGGTATCACATTGAAGTTATTTAATCGTACAAGTACAAACACTATAAAAAATGGCGTGATTGTTGTTAGTATTGAACTAATGGTATTTTATTTTTTATTTTCTTATAAAAGAAAACTCATACAAAACCCTAATGAGATTTGAACCCAAAAATATTGGTTAACGAGATACATGTGGTACAGCTATATATCCCTAATTAGTGTGGTTATAATCTATCTCGAACTAAGAAAACGTGCACTAAGTTGTGTCGTTAATCAAGTTTAGCCTGAACTATAAGTTAAAAAACACTAAGAATATACATTACACCTGGTTCTTAATATGAAACTTGAAAAAGGAAATATCCATTAAAAGTCATGTCAACTTGGTACAGTGACTAGTCTTCTTGTTGATCTTGTTTAAATTTTAGCTTTTCGATCACCGAATCACTCTATTTTTGAAAAAATGTTGCAGCATTACAATCACATGATGCCATATTATTTATGTGAAGATTTGATTGATTAAATCTTTATCAGACTACCATTAAAATCCCTTTTCCGGAATACATCTCTCTCAAAATCATGGCGTTCCCGTATTTCTACCCAAAGTTTCATCCGCAAGCACACACTCAGATCCACGACAATGCAGCTGCCTCCACAGAAACATTATCTTAGAAAACATCTTCACTACTATCAACATCGTACGTGGCTTTCCCTTTCTACAAAATGTATTCTTCTGGAAAAGGGATACACTAACTTAAAAGCAGTCAACAAACGTGATCAAACAATTAGAAATCGAATGATTAAGAAAGTAAGAATTACACGATGTCTTCTATGGAATTATGGTTGGTGCTTGACCTTGGCTTCTTTTTCAAATATTATGAATTGAGTTATGGGCCTTGTAATCCTTTTGGGCTTATTCTAAATTTGTTGGGCTTTTTAAACAATCTCTTAGAAACATATAATCGACTCGGCACACCTTGCTCACTTCTTCCATAAAAACCTCTTCGACTAAACATTATTCATCCAAGTCATGTTGTATAATCATAATATTTTAGGTATTAAGCTCTTTTATTCAAAATTCAAACCCCTTTTTACGAAACCCCATAAATCCAAACGGCCACCCTATTTTTTTATATAAACTCTTCCCTTCCTCTACCACTCCCATTCCCTCACACTTAGTCTTACCGATCACATTCATCTATGAAAAATATCTTGGAAAATTTAAGCCCCGTCATGATCGTCATCATCATCTCGCTCTTAATGCTCCTCTACCCGATGATCAAATTTTCGCATAGAGATTTGTTCGTTGTTTTAGCTTTTTACATTACCATTGTATTCCTTATCCTTTGTATTGCGTTAAGCATTGAAATGAACTATATGTAATGCATTTCTATTTTCTTCGTGATTGTCGCGCGTTATTTATTTTTTTATCGCCGTCGTCACTCGTTAAGTCGCCTGAAAAATAAACAAGTAGCAAAATAACAACACAAATAAAACTTGTTAAAATTTTGTTATGACAACTCCCATAAGTGCAAAATATTATACTCATATATATAATAATACAAAAAAATTAGTAGTAAAATTATTTTATTTTTCATCCCTTAAGCGTTCCATCGACTATAAAGCCGCTTCCCTCCTCAAGAAGGAATCGCCGAAACCGAGCATCTGACAGGACAAATATATCACTCTTCTTTTTATCTCTTCACTATTTCAAATTTTGTCCTCCTAACCGCCATTGACAAACCATTGTCTCCAAAACCTTTTGTTGGGATTAAAAGTCTTTTTGATGCTGTTTGGATTACTGCTGCTCATGTTTATGTTAATGCTGCTCAGCTGAATTTAGTGATGCTCATGAACTTTAAAGAAAATATGCTAAGTATTTACTACTGCTAGTACAAAGTTAGGTTAGTACTGCTAGTGAATATTAGTACTGCTAGTGAAAATATGCTAAGTGTTTACTACTGCTAGTACAAAGTTACTACTGTTAGTACAAAGTTACTACTACTCAAGGTTAAGACTGCTCAGAGATAAGTTAATACTGCTAAGGTTAATAAGTTAGTACTGTTTGTTGTTAGTACAGCTTATATGATATGTATTAAGTTATTTGTTTTTAGAAAAGATTATGGATACTTAGGAAAGTATTGTAAGCCGACTAGGGCTCCTTGGTGTATAAAAGGAGGTCCTAAGGCATAGAGTTTGATATATGTTTTAATCTTTTATTATTCTTAGCTTCAAGGTCTTTATAACCCTAATACTTTGAGAGTATTTGTATTATTATTAATAATATTGGAGCTTATTTGTTTTGAATTACTGTTTTATTAAGAATTCTTCTTAATATTAAAGATTAGATTCCGCATAATCTTTAATACATTCAAAAACAGTTTCTACTATAGTTGTGTTAGATTTATCTAATATAACTAAACCTTAAACGAAGCTTAAGGAATTCGATCTATTAAAGTGGGATCAACAAGTGGTATCAGAGCTTGTTGATAAGTTGTGAATAAAAAGATATGGATCAAGATTCTGCACACATGGTGGCTGCATCTAAAGTTCCCATGCTCAAACCTAGTGAGTATAAGATATGGAGGATGAGGATTGAACAATATATCTAGATGATAGACTATGTACTATGGGAAGTCATAGAGAATGGTGCAACCTTGCCAAAAACAAAAATTGTGGAAGGAGTTATGACACAGATGCCTATTACAACTGCTAAAGAAAAGGCTCAAAGAATATTAGAGGTGAAAGCTAGAAGAACTTTAATGATGGGCATTCCCAATGAACATCAGTTAAAGTTTAACTCTATAAAGGATGCTAAGAAATTGCTGAAAGTTATTGAAAAAAGATTTGGTGGGAATGAAGCTACAAAAAAGACTCAAATGAATCTCTTAAAGCAGCAATATGAAAACTTCACTGCTCCAAGCTCAAAGATGCTTGATCAAACTTTTGATAGGCTTCAAAAGCTTATGAGTTAGTTGGAGCTTTTGGATGAAAAGCTTTTACAAGAAGATGTTAATCAAAAGTTATTAAGAATTTTGTCCCCTGAGTGGAACACACATGTTGTTGTGTGGAGGAATAAAGCTGATTTGGATACAATGAGAATGGATGATCTCTATAACAACCTCAAGGTGTATGAACCAGAAGTTAAAGGGATGTCTAGCTCAAGTTCAAGCACACAGAACATGGCTTTTGTGTCCTCTTCAAATAACAACACTGGCAGCACTAATGGAGCAGTTAATACTGCTCAAGCAGTTAATACTGCTCATGGAGTTTCTACTGCTAGCACTCAAGTTAATGATGCTTACTCTACAAGTATTGATAACTTGAGTGATGCTATTATTTGTGCATTCTTTGCTAGTCAACCAAATAGTCCTCAACTTGTACATGAGGACTTGCAACAAATCCAACCAGATAACATGGAATAGATAGATTTGAGATGGCAAATGGCCATGTTGACTATGAGGGCAAGAAGTTTTTTGAAGAATATAGGAAGGAAGCTTACTGTTAATGGCCATGAAACTATTGGTTTTGATAAGTTCAAAGTGGAGTGCTACAACTGCCATAAGAGGGGGCATTTTGCTAAAGAGTGCAGAGCTCCAAGAAATCAAGACAACAAGAACAAGGAAAGCTCAGAAGGAGTGTGTCTGTGGAAACATCTACTTCCACAGCTTTGGTGTCATGTGATGGTCTTGGTGGATATGACTAGAGTGATCAGGCAGAGGAAGGGCCTAATTATGCACTCATGGCTTTCTCATCTTCACGTCCTGACTCAGAGGTATCCAATGATTCTATTTGTTCAAAATCTTGTTTGGAAACTATTGAACTTCTTAAATCTCAAAATGATCAACTATGAAAAGATTTAAAGAAATCTGAGTTAATGGTTCTAGGTTATAAGGCAGGTTTAGAGTCAGTGGAAGAAAAACTTAAAGTTTATAAAGCAAATGAGTCTATTTATTTACAAGATATTAAGGGCTTAAAACTTGAAATTCATATAAGAGAAGTAACTATTAGAGAGCTTAGGAAGAAGCTTGAAATAGTTAAAAAGAAAAAGATGACATTCAACTTAATGTAGACAAATTTGACCATGCATCTAAAAGTTTAAACAAACTCATAGAGTGTCAGATAGTTGACAATTGCAAGAAAGGTTTAGGCTATGAAAATTATAATGCAGTTCCACCTCCCTACACAGGAAATTTCATGCCTCTAACACCTGACTTGTCTTTTACTATATTAGATGAGTTTGTTAATAAGCTTGTAGTTGAGAACTGTAAAGCTATGTCTAGTGAAGAAGAGCCTAAGGTAGTTAGGAAGTATAATGATGCCCCAAGTATTAAAGAATGGGTGTCAGATGATAAGAAAGAGGATGTGGCTCAGCCTAAAACTAAAAAGAAAACAGTTACGCCTAGTATTGTTAAGAAAGAGTTTGTCAAATCTAAACAACAAGAAAAAACTGCAAGGAAAACTGTTAAACAAGTTGAGCAACATAAGCAAAACACTCACAGTCCAAGAGAAAATCAAAGAAATTGGAACAATATGATGTCTCAAAAACTAGGAAGCAATTTTGAGATGTTTAATAAGGCCTGTTATGTGTGTGGAAGCTTTGATCATTTGCAGGTTGATTGCAATTACCATCAAAAACAGTTTCAAAATCAAAGGATGGTAAAACCTGTTTGGAACAATGCTCAAAGGGTGAATCATCAAAACTTTGCTAAAAAGACTCACCCCTGTGCTAAAAAGAACTTGGTTCCAAGAGCGGCAGCCACAACCCAAAACAAACACCCTTAATTTTTTTTATCCAACCCATGACCCAAGCCCAAGTTTACTTTAATAAAAATTGTTATAAAAAGGAAGCCCACTCCCCTTTTTATGTATAAGCCGAGCCAAACACACACACAAAGATCATAAAAAAATATATTGTTTCCCTCTCCTCTTCTTGTTCTCTGTTCGACACACACACACAAGAAACACCACAATCATCAACAAGAATCCACCAAATCATTCCCATTATACTTCAAAACACTCACACAATTATCCTCAATCATTTCCCATTATCAAAAACCAACATGCATCAAGAACCATGATTTCTTAATTTTTATAAAACTTTTGATTTTAGGGATTAAATCAAATTGGGTGCAAGAGAAGCACTAAGGATTGGTTGTTATTATTTTTAAACAAGTTTGGGTGAGACAAATCAAGACTTTTGGTCCTCTCTTGCTCCTTCTTGTTTTTGGCCAAGACACCAAAACCACAAGGGTTTATGGTTTTGACCAATTACTTGTTTCCCCATCTTCTTGTAAGTATTTTCTTTGATTTTGATTTGGTTTCAATTATATATGTGCATGCATGTTAATTTTGGATAATTGGGAATCCATGATTAAGTTGTGTAAAAGAGGATTATTGGTTTATCAATGTTATGGATGATCAAATAGGTTTAGTAGAAATTATAGGTTAGTTTGAGAGTGTTGGATGCGAGTTTGATGCGAAATAATGAAAAATTGTGGAGGTTTTGGAACCCTCACTTAGATCAGAAATTTTAGGCTTCATTCAGCGAGATGAGTGTTGTTGTAAACTGAGATTTAAGAGATTAGTGTGGCGGTGGTCGTTATAATGAACGCGTGGTAAAAAATTTGAGCTTCCAACTCTTAAAAACGAAAAAGATATGACGATTTGAAGTTGGGAAATTGTTTTGGCAAAATTCTGCACACGTTGTTTTTGTGCAGAATTTTGGGTCGTTTTGCGAGTAGTGTAACTTGGTCATGCCAATAGCTTTACTAGATTTGCAGGACCCTATGATTAAGTTCTTCGAGTCTACTTTCCAACGGACTTGGCCTCATCGATTTTTAATGCTTAACAGTAGGTCAAATGGGGTTTACAACATTAAGTGTCAAAACTGTGTTTGCTGTCCAGAAATTCGATTGTAAAGATGCTTGAGGTGCAGGCGGGTCAAAACTTATTATTTTTGGACGAAATTTAAACTGGAAGTTGTCCATAATATGTATGACCTACTGAAGTTTTTTCAGATTTTTATAAAATGGTTTGAGGGGTCTGATGTAGCCAAACTTTTGCAAAGTCCAGCAGACCCTGTTTTAGAACAAGTGTCATTAATGTTATTTCTATTAGTTCTTAGGCTATGGTTTTAGGTTACTATGGTAGTTAAATAACATATAAGGTTAACTTAATATAGAGGGAGATCGACTAGTTCGACCATTTAGCGTTCCTTTAAGTAAGCCGATCGTTTAGCTAAAAACGGATAAAAATTTCAAAAAATATGTAATCAGTAGAAACATTAAGTGATGTAGTCCATGGATTCCAAAGTATCATTTTTCATGCACATTATATATATGTACATTGAGTTGCGTATTTTATATAGCTCGAGTATCAATCGCATATTATATTTATTAAATAGGTCGCGGTTGATTATCTGCGTTCGTTCCATCTTTTCGTGCTTTCTTGATTGGCACTACTTCATTGCTTCTCGGTGAGTTCATAGCCCCATATTTCCTCTGTTAATAGTTTTCACAAATTGTTTTTGGGGTGAGAATACATGCTTGTTTTACAAAGAAAACTTATTGATTTCCACTACTTAAGCATTACTTGACTATCTTTATTAAGGCTTGATTTGCTTACTACATGATTTGAGATCATTGATTATCTATTTGTGAAACTGTGAGTTTTGGACACATTATTTGTTTTACTTTGGACATAAGTGCTTTTTAATTGTATGCTATCCATATTATTGTTTGAATGCTATTGCCTAAGAGCCACGAATACGGTGTATTCCTACTTATAATATTACGAACACCGGGTGCAATTCCCTTATAATTATGACTACAGGTGCAATTCCTTTATAATTACGAATACGGGTGCAATTCTCTAAGAATTACGAATACGACTTCGATGTCATGAGCTTAGTGCAATAATACATATTACTTTTTGGACTTGGTGAATTTATTTCTCTTGTCTACATTACTTAAATCTTGTGGTCCATTAATAAACATTATTTGATTTTATTAAATCACTTACTTGGATTTCTCATAAACAATAACTTTGAAATATTATAACGCTAACCCTTTCTTACTGAAGATATTAACATGAATATTTCACAACTAGCTTTTAACTTAAACCTAGTGAATCACACAAAATATTGTTGAGGTTTTGCATGTATTTTCTCAGGTTATTATATTGCTAGCTGAGCATGGGAGCATTCGAATCGCGTGGATATCAAAACTTAAAGGACTCGGTTTCCTTCACATTCGATAACTATTTTTCCTTAGATAGACAAAATGAGTCACGATTGAAATCTGGTAATCTTGTTAAATCATAAATTATTGGGACCTGAATTTACTCTGATTTACTTAAATAGAATGTGACATTTTATCAAACGTCTCTTTAGAGGTCGTTTACTGTAACTTGTACTTTATATTATGAAGTGGCACCCCAAAGTGGTATTCCGCTGCGTTGTGATTTTATGAGGGTGTCACATTTTGAGTAGAGGAGCAAGCACTTAAGGCCATTATTGAATAGGATGTATAGAGAGGATTTGCAGTTTGTGAGAGGTGAGGAAGATGATTTTCAAACCCCTAATTTATAATTAAAATGCATGCAACACATTAAATGCCTAAACCACTACCTTTTTACTAAACATAATCATTATAACCCATTTTAAGGTCAAACAAGGCAAAACCAACTACCTAGCAGTAATGAGGCAAGTCTAATGAGCATGTTTATGACTTTGGTTTGAAAAGTTGGAACCTCAAAAATGGCAAAACGCTTACTGTAGTACCGGTTGGTCGGTTCTTTTGGCTAAACAGCACCGGCTTGCTGCAAAGAGCACCGACCAGTGCAGATGATGAACTATATTGGCCAAGCTTTGGTACTCTTAATCTAGACACTAGAGTGAATATGCAGAAAGCTAATGTTCTCAATTTTAAGCATGATTAGGGAGAGTTAAGCCTATTCCCATTTTGCTAGACTTAGAAATGAGAGCTAGCCAAACACCCCTCAAACGAAAACTAGGATTTTGCTCAAGCCATTTCATAGCACATTTGCACATACAAACACATGTAGAAACCATAATAGAGGTAGAATGATGCAAAGGATATCAAAGATAATCATATGTTATTACATATGACAATATCCAAACGTCCTCTCAATACTAATGAGGACGGAAATGATCCAAACATAATAGTTCAAAACATTATACCAAATCATACATAA
>BQNB010111346.1:3761-22370 GCA_026074375.1 Tanacetum coccineum
GAGGATGTGAGGCAACTTGTGGTGATGTGGGAGTGTCCTTAATGTAAGGATTTAGTAATTCTTGATTGGGGTGATTGTTTTCTTGAGATGGTCACACCTATCTTCACAACTTACAAAGATCACTCCGATCTACCAACTATACACACCATGATCACAATGATCTAACTATTACACAAGTTTGGAATACATGGACTCGATCTATACATTGTGAATGTAAGACATGTCACGAATGCACTAACTAATCTACATAACTTCGTATCTTAATGATAACAAAAGTTCTTCTCTTGCACTTGAATGTATGGATAATTGGATCACATTATAAACAAACTTATAATAAGTTAAGTGATCAAAAAAAATATTCACAGATTCAAACACAAGTTTTCAAGTGTAACGATACTCGTTTTCAGCCTCCCCGGCAACGGCGCCAAAAATTGACTCGCTTGAACCCACCCCTATTTATATATAGATAAATGCAAACAAATATAAACACACAACAAGGGATGCGATTATGATTGGGCAGTATAGAGTGTTCCCGGGTCGTTATGTCCCAACGAGGCTAGAGATGGAAAATCGAAAGACGATTGATGATTGATGTTTGAATATGACAAGGATGCGATTATGATAAGGATTTGAATTTAGCACTCAAACACTGATAAGCAAATGAACATATAAATAAGCAAGAATAAGCTAGACAATGCATTAAAAGCTAGAAATGGCAACGAACATCTTAAATCTTTTTAAACTAAGACACAAATTAAGCTCTAAATTAAATTAAGACAAAACAATAAGCAAGCTAACTCTAAATAAGCAAATTCAGCATGCAATTTCAAACTAAATTAAAACAATGGAAACACATCAGTACTATACAACGAGTACTAACAAAGTACTTACAGTATTAACTACCAGTACTAACTTGAGTTAGTACTGCTAGCTTTTAAATTTTCTATGTTAGGCTTAAGGTTAGTACTGCTAGCCATAAACGCAACAAAAAAAACACAATTAACAAGAAAATAAGCAATATGCTAAAACAGATGGTTAACTACCCAAAAATAAGCACATTGAGCATAAGATATAAGATACAAGAATAGTCTATACTGATAAATAGCTAGAATACTAAAACTGATAAACTCTTAAAATATTTGAAAAGGCTAATAAGTTCTCTGAAGCCAGTAAACTAAATTAGGCTTAATCTATTCTGAAAAAGCTAAACCCCCCCCCCCCCCAATTCTAAATAAGTAGATAACAATAAGCTAATAAGCCGAAAGAAATGGAATAACTGTACTAACAGTACTAACTAACAGTACTAAATTGGAGTTTGTTACTGGTAGCTTTAAGTTGTACTGTTCCAAAAGTGAGCTAGCAGTACCAACTCTAGTTGTACTGCTAGTTTGAAATAACCACTGAAAGTTTCAAAAATCATTTTTGCTTTTTATATTATAATAATGATTATCAAATAACAAATTAAAACACTTTTAAGCAAATTTCAATCAAGAATAAGCACTTAAATAAGCTGAAATGGCCTAGCAGTGTTAACTCAATACTAACAGTTTTATCAAATGAACTAAGGTAGGTACTAAGTAAGAAAGTTACACAAATCACTTTTACTACTAACAATTCAGCAAAGATAAGATAAGCAACTGTAAGCAGTTCTGTAGTAAATAAGAAAACAAGAAAAAGAGTGACTTACAATAACTTGCGCTTCAAAACGGGCTCCAAACAATGAATCTAAAGCTCTAGTTGCCTAAAACAAGCTAGTAGTGTCCATAAGCCCATCCAGAACTGGCTTATCATCCATAAAGTAAGCTGTGGTGTATTTGAGAGTGATTTTTGTGATTTTCTCTTAACTACTTAACTTTTTATTTTTACTTAATGAAAACAGCTTATAAATAAGCTGTGTTGAGAGCTTTTTGAACACACAACAACACAATTAAGAAACTTAGCACTTGGAATTGTAAATTGACTTAAAACATTAATTTTGCATTAAAAAACTTAAAGTGTTACCAAAGTGAAAGTAAACTGTAAATGACTGAAAATAAGCTAAATTAATTTAAGATTAAAAAACATAAAAACATCCATTAAAAACTTGAAAGTGTTACAAAGCTGAAAGTTAAAACTGTAAATGACTGAAAATAAGCTAAATTAATTTAAGATTAAAAAACATAAAAACATCCATTCTTTCACAGGCTTACAAAAATCTCTATTTATAGCCGAAGTCTTCTTCTCTTGGACTTGCAGCTTGTGCTTCTTTGGTGAGAGCAAAAACCAAGCGTGCTTGTTGTGTGAGGTGATTCTAAAACAAATCCCAACCTTTTATTTCTTTTGTGCTTCTTTGGAGTCAATCTCAGCCATTGAAGATACTTGGAAGGTGAGGGATTGCAACTTGGCACTTATACAGTGGGAGGGGGGGGGGGGGGGGTTGATAGAGGAGTGGTTGAAATGATTTTTCTAGGGTGTAGAGTGGTTTTGCAGGGAGGAAGTATGGGACGACATCCAAGTTGTACCTGGGTTTTTGTTGGGCGGGAAAGATGGAGTTTGGGTAGGTTGACAGCTTTGGCCCCTCATTTCTTATAACTTTGTTGCAAACTTCGCCCGGTTTGCAATTTCGACCCTTGTCTTTTTAACTTTTGTAATACAACTTGAGGTTGGGCAATTTTAGTCCCTTAAGTTGTATTTTCTTCATTTGGTTGACTTTAGACTTTGACTTTGATTTGACTTGGTCTTTTCCATCCCGTGCTCGGCTTTGTTTGTTTTTGGCTTTCTTTTTGAATATCCGTTCCTGCACAATTCAAATGCAAAACATACAAATACAATGTATTTTTGGTACGTTTTTAGTCATTTAAGTCCGTTTTTAATGGAAAATGGTATGTGTAATTAAGCACATACCAAAATCCCCCATACTAAGGTATTGTCGTGTCCTCACGCAATGTTATGAAGTAAACACTCAAGAAAACTAAGAATCTCTAACCCCCTCGACTAATTACCTCGAAAAGTAGCTAAGTGTTCGTCAAGGAGAACTTAAAGAATCAATAGCTTCGACAAGTCCCGTTTTCACCATTTTTTATATGTACACTAACTATCCCTAATATTTTTGGATTTTCCTCTTTCTTTTCTTAACTAACATGTTTGACTTCCTTTATTTTATCAACACTGGGATCATAGAATGAGAAGCGCCCATAGAATAATCTACGGATGTCCTGACGGATAAATTCATCGTCCTCGATTTTTCACTAGATCCAAACCAAGCAATTAAACAAGATCATTTGTCAATATAAGTCTAAATGTTAAGCACTCATACTTATGACTTGTGAACTTTTAACTCCCAACATGGATATATGATTTAAATGTGTGTACTCATTTCAACTCAACCATAGATCAACTTATTTCCATAGTCGTAATTCAAGATGAATCATGACTCAAAGCAACAACTTATTAGGACCTTGTAACTTGATTTTAAAGAACGAAAATTTAACTGTAGAACTTTTTGCAACATCTTCATCATCATAATCATAAGTTCTTAAAGCTAGGAATGCGTTGCTTAGTTTGAACACCTACCTAGGCCTCGCTCCCTAGTAGGATATCACAACCAACGACCGGTGTTCTTAGTTTGAAAACCCACCCCGTTGCTAGCGTAGTGGGAAATCACATCAACACCTTCTTCCTAATATGGCTAAGGATAGGTGTCTTAGTTTGAACCCTCACCTAGACCTCGCTTCCTGGTGAGATATCACAACACACCAAATCCCTAGAAGTAAAGATGTCTTAGTTTGAACCCCCACCTCGTGGTTAGCGGAGTGGGATATCACGACACATCTTTTACTTGCTCCATATACTCAAATGTATGCTTCATTGGCATAATTTCAATATTCATGCATTTTTGCATTCATATTTCATTCATGCTTCTTTGGCATTTTAACTTTCAAATTACTAAGAACAGAAAAACCTATAAGCCCTCAGTTTACTATATATAATTTATATATATATGAATATATATATTTATATTTATATTATATTATATTTATATATTTATATATATATATCTTGCTACATATTTTGTAATTGAGAAAATTTCGTTTTAGAAACTCATAAAGTATAAAGATGAATAAGATGATTATTTTCGTTTCCGAAAGAGCTTCTTTTTTGAAAATGTCGGATTAAAGTTAAAGCACGTTTATTAGTCAGGCTAAGAGCTTCGGGGAGAAAAAACGACAAGTTACACTTATAAGCTTTTAAGATTTCCAAATAATCCTTGTTTAGCATCCTACTTGTAAGTAACACTATCATTTTCCGTTCTTCGCAAATTTAAAATCCTTAATAAAAGGATCCGCGAATGCTTAGCCTAATAAACTTTCGTTTATTAAATGGTTAAGGGACAAAGCTAGGGCTCAACACGCCCGATCGAGTCAAAATTTATTCTCATTCTACCCATTAGGAAAATCAAAACTGTGACAAAACACTCATTTTATTTTTGAAAATTTTTAAATTTTTTTTCATATATATATATTTATTTTTTTTGGAATTTTTGGAATTTTTCGATGGTAAAAACGGGATTACGTGATAACAACGGCTGCAGGCAAAAATCAAATCGAAGATCCCCCCATACTAGAACTAAACATCGTCCTCGATGTTTTAAAGGGGTACCTACGTAAATCTAAGGCCATTTATGAAGTGTGCCAAAAGATAAAACGTTAGTCGATTAGATTTGGATACTGGATTCCCAAAATGAAGCTGAGGATGTGAAACTCTTGTGGATGAAGGGTGAAACTGCGAGCACGAGAGTCTTCACAATCTGGGAAATCCTGGACATACAACACAAAACACACAAAATACGGACAAAACACGGGTAATGGAAGAGGTAAGCCTCCTCACACAAAAACACTTATTTATTACTACTACTGATAAGCATGGGGTGCCTCCCACGAAGCGCTTGTTTAAGGTCGCTATGCTTGACCCGATTCCCCGAATTCAATTGTCCTTGGGGAAGGTCTGGAGATCTGGGACTACCTCGGTTGGTACGTCCCCTCCAAAGTAGTGTTTCAAACGGTGACCATTCACTTTGAAGTTTGGCCCGGAGTTTTGGGATAACTCGATGGTGCCATATGGAAAAACTTGGGTTACAGTGAATGGTCCACTCCAGCGGGTCTTAAGTTTGCCCGAGAAAATCTTCAATCTAGAGTTAAAGAGGAGGACTCGATCACCGACGTTGAAAACGCGATTTTTGATCTTGGAGTCATGGATTCTCTTTGTTTTCTCCTTGTAAATTAAAGAGTTTTCGTAGGCATGATCACGAAGTTCATTAAGTTCGTTGAGCTGAACTTTTCTGTGATCACCCGCGGTTTTGATATTGAAGTTTGTATGCTTAAGGGCCCAGTAAGCTTTGTGCTCCAACTCAATCGGTAGATGACATGCCTTTCCATATACAAGCTTGTACGGAGTGCACCCGATGGGTGTTTTGTAAGCTGTACGGAAGGCCCAGAGAGCGTCATCCAGTTTGTCCGACCAAGAGGCACGATTTTCGCCTATGGTCCTTTCAAGAATTCTTTTCAAACCACGATTGGATACCTCAACTTGTCCACTTGTTTGTGGATGATACGCGGTGGAGAGACGATGAGTGACTCCGTATTTAAGCATGACCTTTGCAAATTGGTCATTGCAAAAATGGGTTCCGCGATCACTTATGATTGCACGAGGGGCACCGAATCTGGCGAAGAGAGATTTAAGAAATTTGCAAACAACTCGGGCATCATTGGTGGGGAGCGCTTTTGCTTCAACCCATTTTGATAAGTAATCGACTGCCACGAGTATATATTTGTTCCCTCTTGAAGACGGGAACGGCCCCATAAAATCAATGCCCCAAATGTCAAAGATTTCGCAAACTTGGATAGAGTTTTGTGGCATCTCATCACGTTGCGAAATTTTGCCTTGACGTTGACAAATGTCACATCGGGTGACAAAGTCGTGGGCATCCTTGTAGATCGTGGGCCAATAAAATCCTGAATCAAAGATCTTTTTAGCGGTGTAATTGGCACATGATGTCCCCTCGTGGGTCCCATTTGCAAGCTTCGAGGGATGTGAGAGCTTCCTTGTCGTGCACACACTGCCGGATCACTTGATCCGCTACATTTCTTAAACAAGAAGGGGTACTCCCAAATGTAGTGTTTTGTAGTTCTTTGAAAAACTTTCTTTTCTGCTGAGACGACATTCCTTTGATCACAAAATTCCCCGCGTAGTAGTTTGCAAAATCGGCAAACCATGGGGCATTATCATCACCACGAAAGGTAACCACCCCAAGTGTCTTGAGAGGAAATGTTTCCGTAATTTCCTTTTTCTCGAGCTCACTTTGATGGGGATTTTCAAGTCTATAAAAGTGGTCTGCAGCGAGATTTTCTGCTCCTTTTTTTATCACGGATAACGACATCAAATTCTTGGAGCAGTAAACTCCACCGGAGTAATCTTGGCTTAGCATCCTGCTTAGCAAGCAAGTACTTGAGAGCCGAATTGTCCGTATACACTATGCTTTTGGACAAGACTGGCTTTTGGACAAGACAAGATAATGGCCGAATTTCTTGTGAAAGACATCACTACAGCAATAATCCTTTTTCCGTTGTAGTGTAATGTGCTTGAGCCTCGGTCATAGTTTTGCTTGCATAGTGTATCGGCTGGAAGTGCTTGGTCTTAACTTTTCCCGAGGACTAGCCACCAACAGCAAAATCACTCGCTCACACATGATTTCCCAAAGGGCAAGTCCCAATCGGGAGCAACTAGAACTGGAGCCCGGTTTAACTTCATCATAAGGTTTCAAATGCTTCAATGCAACTTTCGAGAAATAAATGGAGTTTCTTTTTCAAGGAGTTGGGTGATCATATGCCGGGCGATTTTGGAAAAATCCTGAATAAATCGTCGGTAGAATCCGGAGTGACCGAGAAAACTACGAATACCCTTCACGGTAGTGGGATGAGGCAATTTTGCAATGACATCAACTTTTTCCTTATCAACCTCAATCCCAGATTTAGAAATCTTATGGCCAAGGACTATTCCTTCCTTGACTATAAAGTGGCATTTTTCCTAATTTAGCACAAGATTGGTGTCTTCACACCTTTGGAGCATTTTGTCTAAATGGGAAAGGCAAGAGGAGAAAGAATCACCGAAAATCGAGAAATCATCTATGAAGACTTCCATGGTTTTCTCAATCATATCGTGAAAGATTGCAACCATACACCTTTGGAATGTGCCTGGTGCATTGCATAACCCAAAAGGCATGCGACGATAGGCAAATGTCCCTGAAAGGGTCAGGTGAAGGTATCATTTTCCTTTGATCTAGTTGGGGTCAATTGGGATCTGAAAGTAGCCGGAGAATCCGTCCAAAAAGCAATAGTACTCATTTCCGGCTAATCTTTCAAGCATCTGATCCATAAATGGCAACGGGAAATGGTCTTTATGAGTTGCATCATTGAGTTTTTCGGTAAAACGATCAAAACCTGTCACTCGCCATCCCGTAAGACGCAACCTGGTGGGTATTAACTCATTTTCTTACATTTATACCACGGATACCTCTCTTCTTAGAGGACACAATGAACGGGCTTACCCAGTGACTGTCAAGGATATGGGTAAATTAACCCGGCATCAAAAGTTTGATAACTATCTGCTAAAAACCTCATGGATTATTGGGGTTACCTCTTCTCTGAGTTGAACTACGGTTTGGCATTTTCCTCCATCAAAATCTTATGGGTTGCAAAACTGTAGATCTATCCCCTTAAAAACAGAAATCTCAAGCTAAGGCCATGTTTGTGACATAAGAACCTTGATCAAGGCGGTTTTTATCCTCATTCCTTTTAAAGTTTTTTAGCAATTATGACGTGTAATTTGTCATCTACCCTCCAAAAACGCAACACTCAAGATGGGAATGGTAAAGTCTTTGAGTTAAGGTTCGAGTATCTCACATGAAAATTTAAACTTTTTTCAGGTACAATTAATTTCATAAACTGGTGACGGATGGAGATTTGGGTCCTATTGATCACACTTAACAATTCCACAAGGTATACATATCTCCCTCAGATATCATAAGAAGCCGTCAACACCATGGTGTATTGCATCATATGTTTCAAGAAATATCATCGATCTCTCCATTAAAAATCACTTCCTCCGAATGGAGTGTAAAGATGGATAGCGAAATCGATCATAAGGTCCGGAAGTAGAAGTGGTATTGCCACTTTACAGAAATGTTAAGTACTTCTTGAACATATTTCTTCACAAAAAAGTCATACACATCGACGTCGGTTAACCGATTCAATGAAATGTAGGAGAAAGTCTTAGTATCACCAAATTTTGAAGGTCACGAATGGTCATCATTCTATGGGTCATTTGTTCACCGTGAACGTCGATCAGGCACGTGCCGTCCTCAAGAAAGGTCTTTCTAAGGATTAAAGGGGGAACCGAAGGATCGTCAACGAAATCAACGACCACAAAATCGGGCAGGAAAAGAAGAACGTCAAAAACTTTCACGAAAACATCCTTAGGCTATGCCGGGTTTGGAAAGTAGAAATCAGTTTGGTGTCGGCAATTCAAGAAACATTCGGGTTTTGGTCCCAAAGCTGGGATGACTTAACTCTTTCCAAATAGAGAGAGGTAATAGGTTGATGCTGCACCAAAAAGGAGGGAGATCCGGTCAAAGCTAAGCATTCATTCATCTCACAGGAAAAGTCACAAGAATACGGTATAAGGAAATCACGGGGTCTCAAAGTTTCTCAGGAAACTTTTTTTTAGAGAAAAACCAGCCGAGCAATTTCATTTATCGTGTCTTAGTCAATCAATTATCTATATCCTTGTCACTGAGGAGCTTTCTAAAACATTGGTGCAAATTTAGGCATGTGTAGGAGAGCGTCACGAAACTTAGCTCCGAAATGGAGATTCCGAAAAATCTCCAAATAAAGTTGAAGCTAGAAGATCGTCCTTTTTCACGGAGCTTTTCCAATCTTTGTTGGCCCATGTAAGGATAAGGAAAAGTTGGGTTTAGGTACTTTGGAAAAACAACGGGCCACTAATTTGTGTCAATAGATTGGATCACCAGTAGGTTGGAATTTTTTCGGAGTGTGTAGCTTGTTGCACCATATCCTTTGTCACCTCGGGTTCATTTTCCATCTCTTTAAGAGGAGAAGAAATTTGAGGTCCATTATAGGAAACATCGCTTCGGGTAGTGATTGCTTTCACATCACCTTTTGGGTTAGCAATGGTGTTGCTTAGAAGAGAACCCGAGCCTGAAGTAGAAGCGGTATTACAATTCAACTGAATTTGGTGATCAGATCCGTTTATAATTGCCATTTGATTTTGCATATTATCATAACCAGGTCATTAGCTTTGGACGTAGTTATCAAAATCAGGCTTAGAACACACTTGGGTGGTGCTGGTTGGAACTGGAGCTTGGTAAGGTGGAGCTTGAAAATTGGGGTTGATTAATCTGGGGTTGGTAAACTTGTCCTTGATTAAAATTATTACCCCGATTTTGGTTAAAATTGTTCCCCCAATTTTGGTTAAAATTGATCTCCCGATTTTGGTTGTTTTGATGGTTTTGCATAGGAGGGAAATGATAAGAACCTATTTAATAGTTTCCTATCAATATTAACTATTTTCCTTAAAATATAATCTATATCATAACTATATAACAGTTATCATATTAGTATATATTTTCCTTATCCATAAGTTCCAAGATATCATTCATTATAAATAGTGGATTATGATTGTATTTTAATTAGAGGAATGAATATTAAGTATTGTTTTGTTTATAAATTGGGGGTCAGTATATCTCCCTTAATATAAACCATCCGGGGGGGGTTCGGTTTATCCTAATCAATATAACTATTAACTTGTTATTTACTTCTATCAATTCTATTATCGATCCGGTGCGTATCAATTTATCAATATTTACCTAGTTTGCTTAATATATAATCTTAGTCAACTATTTAATAGTTACCTTTATTATATTTTCTTATTCAATAAGTCTAGATATCCGTATTTTTAATTATGAGGAATGAAAATTAAGTATTAGTTTTGTTTATTGTTTTGTTTATCAAATTGGGAGGACGGTATATCTCATTATATAAACACGTGTGTTCGGTTTATCCACATTAACAAAAATCATCTATCTTGTTTATTTTCTTCTATCAATTCTATTATCGATCCGGTTCGTATCAGGAAACCGGGAGGTCGAATTTGGTTTGCAACCATCTGAGGTCGGTAACTGGCATTCTCTTGGTTGTAGTTAACTGCGGCGGCTTGTGACACGTATTCTGGATACTTTTGTCACGGTAAATGTCGCCATCCAGGTGGCTGGACAATTTTGTAAAGAATGACTTACACCCACAATTACACAACTTGCTTCGACTGCTTTACGTAGCGGGAGCTGAGTTTGGTTTTTCTTGATCGAGAATCAATGCACAACCATACTTCAGCTCACAACATCGGATTAAACTGCCTGGGGTGGAATAGCTCGTACTCACTTTAGAAACAATGGCCTTTGCTTCGTGATTGACGAACTTTGGAACTTGCTCATCAGATGATTTCTAGGCATTCTCGAGGCAATTTTATCCAGAAAGTTACCACCCGCAGCGGAGTTCAATGAATCTTGATCTAATACGAATTTAGGGATATAGAATTCTCGAATTGATGCAAATTCCTGAAAACCAGATGCGGCATCCCCAAAGAAATCATTGAATCGGATCCCATGCCTCGAAAAACGTTTCAAAATCAAATTTTTGTGAAAGAAGCATAATGAATTTCAATTCGAAGATTTGTAGTTGTTTTAGAGGTAGGGAAGAATTTGTTAATGAATTTTTCGAACAAGATCATCCCATTTAAAATCGATCGAGGGGGGTTCTTTTTCAAGCCAAAATCCGGGCCGGCCCCCATCGAGAAAATGGTAAAATCATAAAGCTTAAACCGACTACTCGGGACGTTTCGGGAACTATCATCGTAAAAGTGAGCTTGTTGAAAATATCGGATGAGAAGCATGGGGGGTTCTCTTATATCATGTCCCAAAATAAATTGCTTTGTTTTTGAACAAGATATAAGTAGACCAAGATTGATCTCGAAGTTTTTTTACGGTAATTTGGAACAACGATCGCATCCTCGTAGCCCTCGGTGTGTGCTTCGAGTACGTGCTCCAAAGTACGATTATCGCCATCGAAACTATGGAGGTTGAAAGTTTCTTGATTGATATTGGAGTGTTTTCAAGATTGGTGAATTCAACAGAAGTTTGTCCGTACTTGCTGTTGTCGACGATTACGGGCTCTTGAGAACGAGTGCGGCCGCATGCACAAAAAAATAGAAATATAAAAAGAAAATTTACACTAATTTTTTTGGTTTTTCAATGATTTATTCACAATGAATTTTACCGGACAATGAGGTAGGACAACTTCAACCAAATAATCTACTTACTTCACGGTAGCTCTCAAAAAGATAACCCACAGGGAGCGAGGAGTAGGAATAGCGCGAAGCCTTTTTCTCCTTTTTTCTGGTCGTAGTTCCTTGGAACAACCCCCTTATACCCACTTTTTAGTTTGTTAACTTTTTCAAGTGATCTTGAAACGTCGTAAGAGACACAAATGGCAAGTTTTTAAATCTTTTGTTCGATTTGGGAACCAACAAGTTCACCGGAATTTATTATGATAATACCTCAATTGAAAATATTATATTTTGGTATTTTTACCAACTTGTGAATTTTATTTCTTGATTAAGAAAATGTTTTTATATTTTTGGTTTTTCATGTTTTATAAATATATACTAAAAAAAATGAAAATATTTTTTTATTTATTATAAAATAAAAGATATATTCACAAATTCAAACATAATTTGTCAAACGCAACGATAATTCGTTTCACAGCCTCCCCGGCAACGGCGCCAAAAATTGACTCGCGAAAACTTACTCATTTTTATATATAAATAAATGTAAATAAATATAAATATATAACAAGGATCAAGATCCACAAAATAAATGAAACCGGAAGTAGTATAGAATATTTCCGGGTCGTTATGTCCCAACGAGGCTTGAAATGAAATGAAAGACGAATTGAAAATCTGATGTTTGAATATGACAATGATGGATGATTTGGCACTAAACCAATAAGACAAAAGGCACGAAAAGATAAGCAATGAAAATAAGCTAGAGCAGACATTAAGGCAAGGAATTGGTAAAAACACTTAAAACTTTAATACTAAAACACATAAAGCTTCAATAAGCTAAGACAAACCAAATAAGCTAGACTAACTCTAAATCAGCAAATTCAGCAAGCAATTAAACTAAGTTAGGCAGGAGAAACTCAGCAGTACTAACAACAGTACTAACAGTATTAACAATCAGTACTAACTTGGAGTTAGTACTGCTAGCTTTGAGTTAATACTGCTAGCTTAGAGTTAGTACTGCTGGCTTTAACAAAACACAATGAAACAAAGAAATAACAAATAGACTTAAAACAGATATTTAAACTACCCTAATAAGCACATAGGCATAAGAATAAAGCACATAGAATAAACAAAAATGTGCAAATAAAGCTAAAAAAGGAACAAACTGATAAACTAATAAAATTGGCTTTGAAAAAAGGCGAATAAGCTTAAATAAGCTCTACTAAAGACAGTAAACAAAAATGGGCTTAATCTACTCTAAAAAGCTAAGGAAATCTTAAATAAGCATAAATAAAAACTAATAAGGCAATAATGAACCAACAGATACAACAGGTTTACAACCCAGTACTAATCCAGGAGTTAGTATCGCTAGCTTTGAGTTAGTACTGCTAGCTTTAAAATTCTAAAAGAGAACCAGCAGTACTAACTATGGGTTAGTACTGCTTGTTCTAAACACCCTTTAAAGTTTTTAAAAATCATTTTTCTTCTTAATTCAAGCTGATTTGATCCTAATTTGTTAAAAACAGATTATCAAATAACAAAATAAGGCACTTATAAGCATATTTTAGTAAAAAATAAGCACTTAAATAAATAAGCAAATCATTCTTCCATGTTTTTTAACCTCAAAACTAACAGTAACAAACTAAAAATGTGCACAAGTCACTTTAAAACTACACAACTTAAGCCAAGAATAAGCACCTAAACATCATAATAAAGCGTAAATAAGCAAATTTAAGTAACAAATAAGCACTATAAGCAGTTCTACAGTAAATAAAAAAAGAGAAAGATAGAGACTTACAACTCCTTTGCTCAAAACATGGTTAAACAAAGAGTCTACAAGCTCTATCTTGTCTAAAACAAGCTAGTGCGAGTCCATAAGCCCATCCAGAACTGGCTTATCATCCATAAGTTGTGGTATATTTGAGTGTGGATTTTTTTATTTTGATTTTTTTTTCTTAACTAATCAACTTCTTAAGTTTACTTAATTAAAGCAGCTTATAAATAAGTTTGTATTACAGAGCCTTTATTAAACAAAAAAACAAACACAAAAAGAAGCTTAACACTTGGAATTGTAAACTGACTTAAAACCTCAAATTTGCATTAAAACTTGAAAGTGTTACAAAGCTGAAAGAAAGAGCTGTAAATGACTTTAAAAACTAAAAATAAGCTAAGTTATATGAAAAATTAAGCTAAGATTATCTAAGATTCCTTCAAGGCTTACAAAAGGCTCTATTTATAGCCGAAGCTCTCTTCTTTTGGTCTTCTCATCTGTGCTTCTTTTGTGATGAGCTTCACAATGGTGGTTTTTTGAGTTGTGTGAGGGAATTGATAAAAAGTAAATCTCAGCCATTCCCAATCTTCTTGTGACGTTCTTTTTGAGTCAAACACAGCCATCGAAAAGCATAGAAAGTGTGGGAATACCAACTTGCAATTAAAACATGGGGAGGTGGGTGATAGTGTACGAGTGGGAGATGTCTTACCCAAGGGGTTGTAGAGGTTGCAGGGTAAAAGGGTGGGAAGACACCCGTGAGTGGTTCTTGGGTTTTGTTGGGCGGGAAAAAATGATTTTGGGTAAGTCGGCAGCTTTGGCCCCTCAAGTTATACTTCACACAATTTCTAATTTTAGTCCTTGTCTTGTTATTCTTGTAATACAACTTAAGGTTTGGCAGTTTTAATCCCTCAAGTTGTATTTTCTTCACTTGGTTGACTTTTGACTTTGTCGGGGTTGACTTTCATGTTGACTTTTTGACTTTGTACTGACTTTGGCTAGTTGATTTACTTTGTACTTTTTTTTCCATTCCTCCGTGCTTGGATTTTGTTGTTTTTGGCTTTCTATTTGTCCTTTTTACTTGAATATCCTTTTCCTCCTGCCTTCTCAATACAAAATGCAAAACATACAAATACATGTATTTTTTTGGTAGTTTTTAGGTCATTTAAGCCGTTTATATAATGGAAAATTTTATGTTATAATTAAGCACATACCAACCGGCTTCATCATAAACAGGATCTGTGGATGATAGATTAGCCATGAACATAGTCTGTGCCTTGGGAGCCTCATCAACATCAGAATCAAAAGCATCACAGTCATCAACTTGAAACACATTGTTCACATTGAGTGCTAAATCCTGAACAAGTTGCTCATCCACATCTTCTTCAATAGCGTTGTCTTGTCCACCTGCAATAAACAAAAACTGCTCTTCATCTAATGCCACCCCATTCTCCTAAGCTTGCATCAGCAACATCTTGTCTTTGAAGTATTCGGAGTTTTGTGGATGCTTGGGTTGAGTGCAGTTCCTTGCTATGTGGCCTATACCGTTGCAGTTGTAGCACTTAATTTGCCTTGCTTGACCTGGATTAGCATTCCCAACTCTGTTCTGTGCTCCCCCATAACCAGCTGCACCTCCACCCCGTGCATTGTTCCCCTGACCTCTATTCTGTTGACCCTAAACATTCTGAACCACAACTCTCCCGTCTTGAACTGTGGCTTGGTTCCTTATATTTGATGAAGTTCTGAGTTGATTGTTTGTTTGAGGTAGGTATGTTATAACAACCCGAAATTTTCATCAATGTAATATCTCTCTGTTATATAATATATCACTTTTTCACGGGGAAATTTTTGCTTTAATCTCTTATTATGCAACGTAACTTGCATAACTAAAGTTAACAAGCTCACGCAATCTACCTATGACAATCATATATGTCAAGCAAACATCATAATATGTCAAGTCAATATCTTAATATCATTTTTATAAAGTACATTACTCATATAATGTACCATTTGCAATGTTATATCAAGACAAGCCTTTAAACCAGTGGATCGTCATACCTCTAAAAACCCTAATTTCATGAAGATAACATCTAAAGAGAAATTTCAAGCTACTAAAAAAGCATATGTTACAATTAATAAAACATCTATATTTGAATATAATACTTTGTCCTCAAAATAAGGTACAAGTCTTTTAAAGCATAATGTACAAGTCATTAATGCACGATATTCAAAATAGCCATTTTACCTCCTTTTTCCTAAAGAATCTTGTACAATCCATCAAGTACAAGTTACAAACAAGTCATGCACTTCATTTACAATCCATATTCATTCTCATTTCATGAAATTACAAGAAACCAAAGTCGAAAACCCTAAACCGAGCTAATTTCTAAATCATGACCCATTTCCTTATTTTACCTACTTTAAACTCGAACCATTGATCAAATTATGTTATAAACTTATAATATAACCATTACATATCAATTCCATCTTTATTACATCCATCGTACACGAAAAATAAATTAGAAAACCCTAAACCCTAAGTCAAACCCTAAATGAACCCGTAACCCATTATTTCCATTTTTTACCCACTATTAACCATAACCACTAATCAAATAATGTTGTAAACACTTAAGATACAACATTTACATTTCATTTCCATCCTTATTACTTCATTAGACACGAAAAATAAAAGCTAGAAACCCTAACCGAATCCAAAACTGACCCTCGACCCATTTCTTTTATTTTCTACCCTTTTTAAATGCAACCATGCATCCAAGCTCCTTTATGAATGCAGAAATTCAGTCTAAGCATCAACAAGGACCTCTCTTCCATTTCTTGGCCATAAATTGAGCCACATCTCCCTCTTTTTCCTCCGTATATGCCACGGCCACAAACACCCTTCCAACACTCACCACCTTTCAATTCCTTAATTCTAGCCTTGCTAACTCACCCCATAGCCTCTCCTTATCACCTCCTAGACCTCTCTAATCAGCCCCTCCAGAAATGAGACACCTTGCACTCTCAAACTTGCTCACCAACTTCTCTCTTACACACAAATGGAGTTCTAATACTCCCATAGCAGAAATAGAAGATCTATAGAAGTCTCAAGATCAGAATTCAAGCAAAGAAACCAAGAAAAGATGCATTAGAGTTGTTATTCTAGGCGTACAAAGCGTTTCTACCCATTTCGACCCATTTTCCTCCATTATTGATCTTCAAAGCTCAAAACTAGGTTTTATGATCTTCATACCTGCTCCTACACTCTTATAATGTTTATATGATCCTAAATATACTCTTTTTAAAGTTTTAAAACTCAAAAACCATGCGTTTTCTCTTTTTGATCCAAACCGTGCACCCGAAACCCTAATTTTGTGTTTTTCTTAAATCAAATCGTTATGATGGTTAAATGTTGTTATAATATATTCTATTAAGTTAAACTAATGTTATTATAGCCACTTTATCAAGTCTTGAAGGAATTTGAATTAAAAACCAACGTGTTTTCGTTATTTAACCCTAAAACGACCCGTTTTGATTTCTAGCTTAACGAATCGTTAATTTAAACTTTCATTACATTAAACCTTCATATTTTAGCTTATATTGATAAGCTATCACCTGCAAATATCATTTGTAATCTTAAAATAAGCTTGCATGGCATTTTGGATTTGTTTTGCAAAAGTATTCCATGCAAAGGGTATATATCGTAACTTTCTGAAACTTATAACTAAAAGGGTTGAACATGTCATTTTATCAAAATTATAACTATAGGGGTATATTATGTAACTTTCCAAAGTACAAAATTTACTTTGTACATCTTTTAAACTAGAAGGACCAAACTTGTAAAAGTGAAAACTCCAAGGGTATATTTTGCCATTTTTCATTCTTAAGGGTCTAAAATGTAACATTTTGAAAAAGTGTAAAAATGTGTTCAAAACCTTATAAGACATAACTTTAATTAACACTTGACGTGCTTATCATTTCCAGTTATTGAGCAAAACGCTTAAAACCAATTATGTTATAACTTTATAAAATTCATCATCGATGTGCTTTTTAAAAATCCTGTCCTGAATCTATATCGTACCACAATACTAAGGAGCTTCATAATAAGGGGTTTCATCTAGGTATTACGTTCTGACTGAGTTGTTGGGTTTACGATTTAAAGTGCCCTAGCTCCTCAAATGTTTACTAAACGACCTCTGAATTATGATGGCCCGAACGGTGATACAATACTCCATAATAATTCAATCAAAGATATACATTATACTTTATAAATTTTGAAACATAACAATCAAACTAAGACTTGACATATTACCCCAGGTTGCGTGTGACAAAGCCGTTACTTTCATTTCATATACCTTTGCTATCAATCAAATTTCCCTATACTGTTAAGGTGAGTTCATAGCCTCGCATTTCAATATTTCAAATATTTCATAAACCCGCGAGGGGGATACATGCTATAAACCATGAATGTAATTATTTTATGTATGATGTCCTAATTTATTATTGCCTAAGTAACTATTTTGCCTTTAAGTCCCCAATATCATGAATCGTTAATTACTCTACGGAGTGAGTGCGAATGTTGTGAATAGATCTATTTGGGTTAGACTCCCCGTTGGTGTACCTAGTCATATCGGTAACCAATTGCACACCATTAGAATATAACTGCAGGTGCTTTGGCAAAGGCACCCGTTGGGGCTATAACGTTTGATTATTAAATATCCCAAGGCTTCAGATTCATGAGCTAATGGCAATAATATTTTTTTTACAAATAACGGGTGTATAACAACGTAACCTAATATCGAATTTCCATTCAAATTATTTAACTTAAACATATAAATATCACTCAACCTTTGTGTTGACTTTTTAGCATGTTTTATCTCAGGTAATTAAGCAACTTATGGCACGGAGTGGCGAAGACTTGAAGATGGCAAAACTGTTATCATTCAAACTTTGTGTTTTAGATTTTGTGTCACACCCCCAAATTTCACTGCAGCGGATGACTGGATTTGGGATGGTGACTTCATGGCATGAAGAGGACTTGATACGAGAGATAGACCTCTATATGCAAATATACCAATGCAGACTCCATAAATCCCGTATTGTAGGACACCTGAGAAAACATTGCTAAAGTGTCAACATAAAGTTGGTGAGTTCATAGGTTTTGATATTTGATAATAGTGATGAACCACAAGATTTATAACCATAGCATGAAATATAGCAATCCTATATATCACAATGAAAAGTATTTACTATTGTCTAAGCTCATGACACCGAATCGTTAACATGTATTATCATAGATAAGCCCATGCAGATGTTCAACCCGCAACATCCGTAACTGACTCAAATGAAACTGTGTTTGCTTGACTAATGTCAGTCCAAGACAAACAGGGATGTCAATCCCGATAGATCTATCCATAACATTCGCGCTCCCTCAACCAATCTAATTGATCAAG
>BQNB010111347.1:8782-22370 GCA_026074375.1 Tanacetum coccineum
TCGTAACATTACTGGTTACGCGGTAATCGTTTTTATGTGATCATAAAGGATCAAAAGTCAAAAAAGTTAAGTCGGACCCAAAAAGTCAAAGGGTAAAAAAGTCATTTAAAATTCTGAAAATTGCCGGTTGTTACAGTACCTTCCCCTTAAAGGAATCTCGTCCCGGGATTCGATTCTTGTTAACATACTATGTGACCAAGAAAATATTTAAGATTTAATAACCAGTTTTGAACATGGCGTTGATAACCTTTGTCGGCGAAATTAGATGTTTCGACACTTCTCAATATACCAATAATTTTGGCTAGGTTTGACCAGGATATTTAATCCATCAAAATAGGTATCTCAAAAACAATATCATTACATATCTTATGACTGATATACACGCGTTATAAGGAAAGTCTCTTAATAGTGAAAGCGTCGAAGGGAAAAGTGTAGTCGCGTGAGTATGTCTGTGTAAAGTTTTAACTGTTTACGGGCAGTGTCTAGTTTCTGCTATCTGTAATGTTTGATGATTTACATCAACCAAGGCTTATGGATGTAAGTATTCAACTTACTTGGCAGTACTAGGATGTATCGCGACCTAAGTTTTCGTACTAGTGGCCTGAAATGAATAGTTCGACTATCGGTTTCGTCGATAGGTGTTTATCTGGTTTAAAAGGGGGTTGCATTATCTATTGAATAAAGTTGTACAAGCTGGGACCGCTCTAGGACCCAACAACAGCAACCATAACAACAATAACTATAACAAACGGTGATGGGATGCGGAGAGTGGGGACATTTCGAGAAACAATATTCCTATAATAAAGTTCAACAAATGGGAGGTACTCAGTCGTTAGTTCGAGGATGAATATACTCCATTAGCTCAAGAGTGTAACAAATCGTAAAGATTTGTAATGGCAAAAGTAATAACTTAAGAATGAGATAAGATAGTTCCAAGTGAGGCATTAAGATTCTGCTGAGTGGTAAGACACGATTGTGTTTCTAGACCTTTTTAACGGATTCTGGTGATTGTCGAGTTCGAGTTCATACTCGTGTTATATTGGATACCATTAAGCCCACTCATTTATAATTTATTATTTGCATAAAGAAGCGTCCCAATTTATGTAAATTATGAATTGATAAACTTATAGTTCGGTGATTTACAATTTCTTTATTTAACTGAAGAGGCGTCCCAATCCTTTTAAATAAAGAGATTATAAATCATCATACTTAATAATTTCTGATGCAACACGCGTACACACAAAGTTTTCAAGGTGGTAGATGACATGACGATGTAGGTGCTCTAATGAGTATGGGACGAGTGTTTGAAACTCGTCTTTGGAGACGGGGAATAAAACAATCGACCTAGATTCAATATAGTTAATGAGTATACTTTTCGTTAGAGTAAAATAAGGTAAAGGTCCTATAAACGAGTCAACATAGCGATTATCATATAAATCCTCCTATTACAAGTCCCGCCCATACAAGACTTGTAATACTTAGATTCATACATAATCCCAATAAAAGACCAAACTGTGACGGGTTTTGTTAACATAGCAATTATCATATCAATCCTCATAATTACAACTCCCGCCCTTAACAAGACTTTGTAATACTTAGATTCATACATAATTCCATGTAAACAAAAATTATGAATGACGTTCTCCGCGTAATACGATATTGTATAAAACTATGAAGAAAAATAATATTCTTAAAGACCATTGTATAACTTACAATGTTTGAGAACGAAGTGAGACCATTGTGCAACTCATAATGTTTAAGAAGTAAAATGAGACCATTGTGCAACTCATAATGTCATGTGTACAATGAGACCATTGTGCAACTTACAATGTCTGAGAAATGCTCTGGTATTTATATAAATAACTCTTATATAAATAAATGTACGATATACGCAAAGGGATGCAAGCATATATATATATATATATTAAAACACACAGCGCGCGCGCGCGCGACACACACACACACACACACACATACACAAAGACACACACACACACACACATATATATATATATGTATATATATTTATATGTATATATATATATATATATATATATATATATATATATATATATATATATATATATATATATATATATATATATGTCACGTAAGCACTTAAGCTACAAAAATGCAAGGCAAGTAAGCAATATGTGTATGCACTTTAAAATGTTTGCATTGATGCAATGCTTGTGAAAACGGTATACGTCTAGGTAAAAATATCAACCATAGTTCTCTCAAAACCAGTGCTCTGATAGCAATCTGTAACACCCCCAAAAACGGGTCGCAACGGAAATATGTCCGGGGGCGTTACTTCATAATACAACAGCACAAGATATAAGAGAACGACCCGCTAAATTGTCGTTTGAAAAGTAATCTCATTGATGTTCTTAAAATTGATATAACATTTGTCCCATAATTGCATCACAATGAAAAGCTTGAAAGTATACAACGAGATTTAATCATTTGAATGTAAGTAGAAACCCATAAAATAAATCTTGTCAATTTAGACTCCAATGCACATCAGATAATCTAAGCATCTAATTCACCTGAGTAAAACATGCTTAAAACAGTCAACATAAAGTTGGTGAATTCATAGGTTTGATAAATCGTATAATGTAGGACCACAAGATCTCCCATTTGTATGATAATACAACAGATTGCAAACATCACATAAATGTAATTACGTTGCCCTAAGCTCATGACACTGAAGCTCGACATAAATATATTGCAATATAAAATTGCCAACATTGCCCGTATTGATGTTCTAACCCAGAACATCCCTCGTCCGACATGGTATACGTTCGTTGTCTGGCAAACCGGCACAGTGAACACGACTCACCCGAACGGGGATGTCAATCCTAATAGATCTATTTATAATATTCGCACTTACCCTCCAGGTAATTAACCAGTTCATGATAATGGGCTCCTTTGGGTTATCGTAACTTAGGCAACACGTAATCATAATATAAAATTTCCCACTTGTGTCCAATTGTAAAACAAAGCATATTCTCACCCCAAAACTTATAAATCAATATAAAATGTAAAACGTGGGGCTATGAACTCACCTCAAGTGAGTTAATCCCTATAATGTTAATCAAAATGAAACGCGGCACAAATTACGCCCTAAATGCAACCTAAATAATTATAGGTCAGATGAGTACCAAGTACTTTGATTAACAACTCCTATATATAATCCTATATAATTGAAAAAAAACGCGAGGCTATGAACTCACCTCGATGATGAAGAACGATTGGCAGAAATGCACATATTAAGCACAACACAAACAGAAACCAGAACGGCTCGACCAAGGAGTTGCGGTTTATCTTAACGGCTATGACCCACTAGCCTAGGTTAATGAATTAGGTTTTCCGATGGATGATTACATCAACGCGACACGTTGATAAAAGATTTAGATTCTAAGTTGTAATAGTTTGGTGGTTGGTTAAATAAAATAAATCGAAAGTAAACGCAAAGTGTGTAATATATTCCGTATATATTACTTAATTAAAAATGACCAAGTGTATAATTCACATCATGAATTATGTAACAAGATACACACCCAAAAGAATAACCCGAAACGTATTTAGTACATGACATGTGTTACATCTAAAAGATGACAATTAGATTAAAATGGTTTAATTATATAATACTTTCCAAGTATTATATAAGAAAGATGACAAAAATAAAGGAAACTGAATAATTCGACACGTTGTAAGAAATCATCACTTAAATAGATAAAAAGTTCTTAGCATAAAAGTAAACGTACGTTTTAAAGTTTCGAATTATATAAACGATGTTTCTAAAACTTTTACAAAAGCTATGACCTTATCTTTTAGTTAGGAATTTATAAAATATTATTTTATAAATTAGTATTTCGTTCCTTTGACTGGTCTTAGTTAAAATGGTTGCCTCATTTGTAAAAGTATATTTTTCGTTTATTCGTCGGTTTATTATATAATTACAATTTAAGAATCTTAAAACTATATAACTTTGTCATTTTTATCGAGTTTCTAAAATAATAGAAGTTAAAATGGAAGATACTAAGTATAGGGATTTTTCGTCATGACCTTTTCGTTTATAAGACATTTTCCATATTAACGAATGTTAATTATTTTTCCCCTCAATTAAATCAATCCATGTTGCAAACATACTCATTTTTCAATCTATATCTAGCAAACCAAAAATAACCGAAAAACAATCTACAAACCAAACAATCACTTCCTTATCGTTATTATAATACAAAAACAAGATAATAACAAATATTTATTCAACCAATTCTAAACAGGCCCCCCCACCCCACCGTTTATAAAAAAGCTTAAAATATATTTATTAGCGTTTATTTGGTATTAAAACCATACGCACCCTTGTGGCTTGTCAGTTAACCAACGCAACCCTTAGCGTATTTCCTGTCCACCAACACCATCCGGGTCGGTTTGGTACGAAACAAATCGCACCCTATTCATGTATTTAAATCAAAACCAAAACGCACCCTAGCTGGTATAATACCAGACGCACCCTCTTCGTGTGAAAACACCAACCAACGCACCCTTGTAGGGTGGCTGTCCCACCAAACGCACCCTCGTGGTGCAACCCATAAACCCAACGCACCCTTGTGCGGGGCTGTCCCGAACCCAACGCACCATTTGGTGCTTATTTTACAAACTCCCGCACCCCTAGTGCTCTTTGAAAATCAAGACCAACCACAGAACCCTTTTTGGTGAAACACAACCAAACGCACCCTTATTGACTGTTTTTAACACCAACCGCACCTTACAACTCGGTGCGGAACAAACCAAAACGTAAGCCTAGCTGCTGACCCGGACCCAAACGCACCCCTTTGGTGCGGTTTTATCAACCACCCGCACCCTACGATGGTGCACAGCCAAACCAAACCCCCCCTGCTGCCATTAAACCCAACGCACCCTAGTGGTGCTTTCTGCCACCCAAACGCACCCTATTGGTGCAAATATCAAACCAACGCACCCTCCTTGATTCTTGACACAAACCAAACGCTACCCTAATCTGGTGACCGAACCAACCGCACCCTTATGGTGTAACACTAAACCGAACGCACCCTTATGGGGCATAAATCAAACCGAACGCACCCCGGCTGGTGCAAAATCAAACGCACCCCTTCGTGCGTTTACACAGCCGACCCGTCGCACCCATTGGTTGTTTATACAAAAACACACGCACCCTTGGTGACATGGCTGTGGTGGTAGCGAGGTGGAGATGGTGCGGCTGTTGGCGGTGGTGGCGCGTGGGAGTGACGAAACAAAGATGATGGTGGCTGTGGCGTGGGCAGCGGTGGTGACGATGAGATGGTGGTGTGCGTGGTGGTGATGGAGAGGCGCGTGGCGGCGAGTGGTGTTGTAGATCGGATAGATCGGATGGCGGGGAACATTTTTGGACTTGGCCGGAAAATTCGCCGGAAAAGTTTTTCGGCGGCGGCCCTTGCGCCCGGAAAAAAAGCGAGAGAGGGTCAATGTGTGTGTTATATATATAAGAAAAAAATGAAAAAAAATATATAAAACCTTTTTATAAATATTAAAATTTTAATGCAAATGGCAAGTCAAATAGATGGGGGTCATTGTGTATATTTATTAAATATAATTTTGATAAAAAGCGGTCGGGACTCGTTTGAAGGCGACTAACGATGATTCAAGGCACGTAACTTCGCCATTGTTTTCAATCATTTTTTTTTCCCCATAAAAACGAGTATTTACTTGATAAGTATTTCATAAATATGTTTAATAAAACATTATAAAAAAATAATTATTATTTCATTTGGACACCCGTTATTCTGTCCCGAAGTAAAAACAAAATAAAATTTTAACCCGAATATTGCGTTAATCAAACCAAGGTTTTTGAATAAAATGATGAATAAATTATTAAATTAGTTTTTATTTCATAAAAAAGATGTTAATTAAATATAATCGTTAATTATTTTGCTTGTTTCTAAAATATTGCATGGCATTTCATCCAACATTCCATGACGTTATCCGGGTCTCGTTCAAACTAAAAAAGTTGTCAGAATGTCCGTTAACAATCAAATTGCTTTAGAGTCCGAGTTGTGAAAACGTGATTTAGTGGCTCGTTTTTGATAAATCAACTTAGGAATAACATATATTTCTTTTAAATATGTTCAGAAAAATCACTGGTTACGCGGTAATCGCTTTTATGTGACAATAAAAAGCCAAAAGTCAAAAAGTCAAATCGGACCTGAAAAGTCAAAGGTTAAAATAGTCCTTTAAAAATTCTGAAAATTATCGGATGTTACAGTAGTTGTACTTGTTATGTTTGCTTTTTTGCCTATGTAACGGGCTGAGATGTGGGACTCACCCACACACTTTGTACTGAATCACTTTTTTGGAGTAATACATTTACCTGGGAAACTTTTTACCAAAAAAAAGAATACAAATCTTTTACTAATCTTCCTATTGTAACCTTGTCCAAAATATCATTTGACGTGGCATTAGATTAATACACTCTTCCAGTTTTATTTTTTTGCCAATGTGATATTTAGCCCCTACACTTTATTTTTTAATATTTTCCATCCCTTTAACACTTTATTTAATAACAATTTTACACACTTTGTTTTCCCTCAATTCCCCCCAACGGTCGAAAAAATCATAAACCCGAATCATGCCATCTTGGTCTTCATCAGAATCCTGATTAATTAGTGGTAAGATTGAACACGTTTGTAAATGTGAGCGTCGATTAACAGTATAAACGGCAACAACAAGGAAGAATCAGGGTAAGAAATTTGTAACATGTTATGTTTGTGGTGTTTTTGATTTTTTGGATGATGATCATCCGAGTGAATACTACAAAGACTAGGTGTACGAGATGTATCAAAAGCAAAAACGATTGAAGAAGAATGTAGATTATAAGCAATTGATTGATGTTCTTGCTATGGACAAGTCAATGTTGGAAGAAAAGTTAAGTGCTATAAAGTCAAAGCTTAAATTGTATGATAGGCTATTTTTTATCATGTTAGGATCTTTCTTAGTGATTTGTGTTAGATTTGGTATGATAATAACCAAGTAATGTAATGGTTTCTTTTCAGTTAATGAAAATGTATGATGTTTTGATGTTAACTGTTTTGTTGTTAATGGTTAAGTGTTATGTTCATGATGATAATTGTTATGTTTGGAATGTTCATGGTTCAGTTTTGATGTTCATGAAATGTTAATTGATTATGATGTTCATGGTTAAGTTCATGATATGCAAATGAGAATGCAATATGGAATGCAAATGAGAATAACATAGAATGCAATCTGCAAATGAGAATGCATAATGCAAATGTGCATGAGGGAATGAAAATGAGAATAACATAGAATGCAATATGCAATTGAGAATGCAGAATGCAAATGTTCGAGTATGTGTCTCTATATACCTGTTGCGCTTAAGTCCTTTGGATGAGAAATCAAATCACAAATTATGGCTTCCACTTTGATAATACCAATTTATTGTGACTCAAAGGCAGTCATAGCCATCTCGTGCAACCTAGTACAACATTCCCGCACAAAGCATATCGCAGTCTGATACCACTTCATCAAGAAACAGGTAGAAAATGGTATTGTTAAATTATACTTTGTCGGAACAGATTATCGGTTAGCCGACTTGTTTACGAAAGCTCTTTCGAAAGAAAGGTTTGAGTACCTAGTTGGAAGACTCGGTATGAGATGTTTGACTCCAACAGATCTGGAGGTTTTGGCAAAGGAAACTGCTTGAATCATATCAAACATCAACCTTGTATATAAATATTCAAAAATCAAATACAAAAATATAAAACCTAGAAAAACAAAATATAAAATCAGAAAATTTTCAAAAATACCAAAAAGAATCTTCTCGACATGTCTCTTGGAATCGATAATATTTACGTATCTAGAAATGACCATTAATATTGACACGAGTATATAAATAAAGTTCGAGCAAGAGTTAAAAATGCTTTAAAACATGTCTTTTCTAAAATTTCTTAAATGACTTGTAATTACCTTTAGATTGCAACCCGGTCAGAAATGTCAAAAGAGAATGTGAATCACGTACATTTATCTTTAACAACGAGAAATTTCCACTTTCTCGGACTTGAGCTGACACAAATACAACACGTCAATTCAAAGACATTCAAAGTCTTTAGAGCTCAAGTAACAATGGTTTTCAAAACTGTTGAACACAATTTTTCAAGAATGCTTTAAATGTCAATTCATGTGATATCTTTCACATGTATTTCATAAATTTCATAATATTTGGTATCTTTCAAAATTGTGTGTTCAACACTTCCTTCTCACGAAACTTTTAAAAGTAGTTTTAATTATATAGCGGTTCATTTTTTACTGGGGAGCTTTTAAAACCAAGTTTTCATGTTTGTAGACACATTCTCACATGCCAATTTAATGTGTCTAAAACATCCAATGTGTTATAAACAAATGAATAATCTTAAATGTCAAAAATAGTTGTTGACGAGTGTGCATATATCAACAAGTGTTGTTAGCGATCTAAGCTACATCCGGTCTAGATCAATCAAAAACCATCGTTAGCGGCTTAGTGACCATCCGTTTTAGATATAAACACACTGATGACATCAAATAACGTCTATTTTATAGCATCATTTATCCCACGATATTAACCCATTTTATATAGTTATTGCAAAGAATTGTTACTTAATCGTTTATATTTGAGAATTTCAGTAATTATGGAGTAATTGATGAAAGATAGCAAAAGGCGATCATTCTGGAGCTTAAATGAAGATATTTTGAAAGATTATTGTGTCTGAAGACCAATACGCCGTATCCATCAAGGAAGATACGGCGTATCCGTGTCTGCACTCACCAAAGACCACAAAAGGAATGAAGATCAATACGCCGTATCCAGAGGATTCAATACGCCGTATTTAAGATATGGAATCAATATAATATTCTGGAAGATATCTAACGTGGTCAATACTCTAAGAAATCCCTAATACGACGTGCCCGTATCCAATACCCATTGGATTTTTTTACGTCGTATCCAACCGAAATCCAACCTATAAAGAGATAACGCAAAAACGAGTTTTAAGGATCTGCTAAATCATATTCTCCGATACCTGAACACAAAAAGTTGATTTTCCAGAGGAGAAAAAGAGCAGAAGAGGGCGAGCACGCATTCGATTCCATAGGAGGGGAGGCGCGTCGTGACTTAGTGAGGTACAGGTAGGAGGCCGATGAGATCTCGAGGTGTTGGGAGATGTGAAGTAGATCTCTCCGAGGAGTGGTTGGGTCGACGAGAGGGAAGACTTATATTCTCTAATCACAATCATGAGCACGTATAGATGGCCGATGGAGTGCGCACTGTGTAGTCGAGGGGATAGAGTGAGAGATGGCGCGATGGAGAGAGCTAACAGTGGATTATCTCTGCACTCGCGCTTGAGTTCGGGTAAGGAGTCTGCACATGGACGGGTGATACTGTAGGTCAGAAGTAGCGTAGCAGATTAGTCTCTCGCTCTAGAGTGGGTGGGACTTTTGTAGAGGCCAGATTCATGGTCTACACTTGGAAGTCGCATCTGTGCGCGCAGTAGTGAAGAGAGGACACTTTCTTGTCAATGTTAGTGATCTCTCTCTGAACATATCTACATGGTCTCTCTTCGTGGTAGGGGACATAACGACGTATTATCATACTAGGCTATTGGATGACTCCACGGTACATAGGCATCACTTCTATGGTAGCAGACGGTAGACAGTGATCAGGGTCGATGCTGAGGTGCGCGTAAGAAGCATCTCTTATGAGTGGCCTCGAGAGATTCCGGCTCTTAATAGTTGTAGAACTTCGGTTAATGATAAAGTCTTGGAGCACGCCACAGGTGATCTAGGATCGTTAGGACATGACTTCTATGGATGAATATGCATCTATCGCGGTGACCTGAGGGGGAGACGCGTTGGGTGTGGGCAATACATCGTCGTGAGTATCAATATCAAGCAGGCTTCACTGATCTATGAATCTATGTCTGCCGTATTCGATAATGAGAGGGAGATGTCTATTGATCGGGATCGCAGCTACGGTGCGTGTATCATCGAGGTATATAGTTTACATCTAAGGGCGATTGATCTTAGGTGATGATTATCTAGAGAGCTGGGGTGGCGCTGGAGTGCGCGTGTGACAGCGCTCTCTCAATAAGGTAGTATCATCGACATTTACACGATGGCTCTGCTGGTGCTATACACTGTCCTACACTCTAGGTGGATAGTGAGGGAGTATGAGACTCTTATTCTTTGGACTCTAACACGTTCACTGTGTTACTGACATGTCTCACAGAGACTCACGAGTGTAGTAACGGAGACGGTAATGGTGTTGGTACAGCGCGTGTACGTCTAGGACGATCTAGGGAGGAAAGTAACAAGAGAGCGTACCAAGTGTGGCTTGGTTATTAAGCTTAGCCAGAGAGATGAGAACGTGAGACGAGCAATCTAGCATCAGGATGATTCGGATGGCTGCTTACAGAGGCCTGACTTTTGCTAGTGGGTAAGAAGACGATCTAGACAGTGACCGGATAGTCTTTGTGCGCTAGGGGTCGCTCGGTCGAGGCTATCATGTATACGCTCTTGTAGTGCGGGTCTGGAGGAATTATGCCACCATTGAAGAAGAAATCATTTACTTAATACACAAACGTATCTTCCTAATCGGGATAAGTATGGTAAAACATTTTTCTTATATAAGGTTCAACACTAGCTCTTTTTTATCTTTTGTCTATAGCGCCTTGCGTGAGTAAATCAGTGTCTTGAAATTGAATTGTATCACCAACCAAACCATGCCAGTATCTCCACAGGCTAAAAACCCTATTTTCCCGGTAAATTAGGATTTAGACTGACATAGGTTTTAACATAGGATTAAAATAGAATTAACATAGATCAGATAACCAGGAGAATATTAATTAAATTGATAGATTTAACCTCACTCTCAGTGATCGACACCCTACTTACCACGAAACTACTACCGATCGGGTCCACTGCCCGTTAAAGTGTTGTTTTTTTTTGGTAGAGTCGGCATATAAATTTAAAACTTGAAACAATAAAATATACACCACACAATGACACATCAAGTTTTTAGCGCCGTTGCCGGGATAAAAATTAATCTTGATTTTTATTTCGATATTTTTGTTTTTAACATTAGATTAGATTTTACCCTTAGGATTAGGTGTAATTTAGATATTATATTCTTGTATACTTTGTATTTTGTCTTTTAATGTTTGCTTGTATATAATTGTGTGTTTAATTTGTTTGCGTATTAAATTTGTTTTTCTTGAAAACCCCTGTTCTGGTCGACAATTGAATACGACGTATCCACTTTCACTGGATACAACGTATCCAGTTCTCTGTCCAATACAGCGTATTCAATCCAACTAATTAATACGGTGTATCCACTTTCATTGGATACGGCGTATCAATTGTCCGAGAACATAAAAAAAAATTTTTTGGAAATTAATGATTTCGTGCAAAAAAAAAAATTTCATTCTACCTTCTTCGGAGACAAAATTCTACTGATATGTTTTATCCCTTCTGTTTACAGTAGTTGATACATCAAATACGTCATACCTTTACTATCATTTATCCCACGCGGTTTTACCCAGTTAAATAAAATTATTGCTAGATTATTGGTATTATTGCTTAAAGTTTAATTAGGTGTAGTAATTAATGAGTCCACTTATAAGATAGAAAGCAAAAAGGGCGGCAATTTATTAGAGCTTTACACAAAACATTTGAAGAATACTGTTTTCTGCACCTATACGTCGTATCCAACAATGAAGATACGGCGTATCAGCGCCAGCTCAGCACAAGAAACGCGTAATGATCAATTCCCTATCCGGCGTATCCGCTACAACCAATACGCCGTATCCACAGTTGATCATCAGTCAAAGATACGCATTTAATATGATTGATGGTAATTATCTTAATTGATTTGATCTTATCGCGGACTCCAAGGAAATTAACCCCTATACGCCGTATCTAATTATCCCCATACGGCGTAACCAGGCGTATTTCAGACACTATAAATACAAGACTCAAAAATGAGTTTTAGTGTGCAATATCACATTCTCTGTATAGTATACAACTAAAGTTGAATTTCTCAAGCCAAGAAGAGCAGCCAAGGTCGAGCACTACACCTAATTCCATAGAAGACATCGTGTAATTCTTACTATCTTAATCATTCGATTTTTAATTGTTTGATCACATTTGTAATAATGACAATGATTATGGGCTAATACCCTCGGGTATTAGCCATGTTTAATGAAGATTATAGTTGTGTTGATCGTTTTGCCCATCTAAGATTAGTTTTACAAACAACATTAATAAGTACAGCGGAAATTATAAAGAACAGTAATGTTGTTAAACAATGTTTTACTACTAAACATTCAGGGTTCCATTAATTTGATCAGAATAAATGGTTACAAACTGTAACAAGGATCCACAATCCTTGAGGCTACACTAACTATCTAATAAACTAACTAATAAGCTAACTAATACACACGCTTTCTTTGGTGTGTCTAGACTCTCATTGGAGAGATCTAACTATGATGGATATCTAAAACCTACACACCTAATACCCTTTATATCGGCATATAAAACATCGTCAAGCAATAAATGGGTAAAGTCCTGATGGGCTAGGGTATATAAACAGTATACATTTCTTTAATTCCCTATGTAGATTATAATTGTGAAACTATAGGGATGCTTTGCGGTATACGTTAATCGTGACAGGGATGTTATGTGTCTAGGTCTCTATGGTAATGTACCGATAAGTCTTATGATCTCGCATCTGCACGGCCTCGAGATAAGCAACCATTGCACTAATTAATCAATCTCAGCAATTTAATGATTTAACATGGTTAATACAGTTTTTTATTATTTGGCTCGTACCTTCTCTTTTGTATGTGTTTATTTGCTTAAGTGTGTATGGAGCTTAGATTGATAGTTTGTCACCATCAACCTATGCCAGTCTCTCAGGCTAAAAACCTCCTTTTACCCTCATAGTAATATGGTTAACATCGGTTATTTGTAAATTAACTAATCTAGATTGATTACAATACCGATAGAATAATAGGTTGCTAACTCTCACTCTTAGTGTTCGCACCCTACTTACCGTGTCCCCCCCCCCCCCCCCCCCCCCCCCCCCCCCCCCCCCCCCCCACCCCGAAAGCTACATCTTGACCGGGTACACTGCCCGTTAGAGTGTTGTTTTTAGGTATAGTCGGCATAAAATAAATAGTAAAACTTGATACATAAATAATACCTACATGACGACACATCAAGTTTTTAGCGCCGCTGCCGGAGAGTGAAGTTGTTTAATTCTTATTTATTAGTGTTTTAGTTTAGTTTAAATCACATAATTGTGTGCTTGTTTGTGTGTTAAATTTCCTGCTTTGTATATTTTGCATATTGTGTGTTTGTGTGCATTGTCTCAGCCTGCTGTAACATTTTGAGTCGAATACTCAATACGGCGTATTCATCTTCTTGGATACGACGTATACATTTTTCCTAAACCAATACAACGTATTCGACTCTATCATCAATACGGCGTATTTAGTTTACTGAATACGGCGTATTAGGC
>BQNB010111348.1:0-15553 GCA_026074375.1 Tanacetum coccineum
AGTCTTAGTAGCTACACAAGTAGTTTCTAAAGATTTTGGTGATCTAGAATTAGTGGAGAAGGTTCTACGAAAATTCGAACTCACATTCAACTTATGTTTTGCAACACATTTATCATGACAAGGAATAAACACATTTTTCATACAAGAAACACATAACAAAGTTTTTGCTTTAGAAGCGTTTGCAACATCAACATCAATTACATTTTCCTTGTTCAGAATAACATCTTCTTGCTTATTTTTCCTAACATAAACTGCTACATTCTTTTTTTCATTCTTAGAGTTATCTAAGACATTTTGCGCAACTTGTGATTCTCTACTCCTTGGTCTTCTAACTCTAGATGTAGCATTCATTCCTGTAGAAGATAAAGCACTCTTAGTCTTGCTTGTTTGTGATTCTTGTGTTGTGACAACTCTGTACATTCCTGGTCTAATGACATTTGTGTTTTGATTTGCCCTTGTTTGTTTTGTAGGTCTTGAATTCTGGATCAATAAGCAATAGAGTGTGTGTTTAGGTGTAGAGAGAGAAAGATTAAAAAGTAGAGAGAGAAAGGAGGAGGAGGATTAGAGAAAATGATTAGATTGATTAGAAGACATACCTCACTAATGAGGGGGTGGAGGGGTATTTATACCCATTTTACAAGTATGAGCAAGGTGCTCTTGTCTTTTAGACTTTGGCTATTTAGCCAGGTTTCGTGACTTATTTTAGTCACGAACCTTTCATCTAACCTCTTACACAATATTATTTTTCTAATTATTATAAGACTCGATCTTAATAAGATTGTCACTTTTTATGATTCCTAACATCATGTGAATAGCAACTCTAGTATTTGTTGATAAAATATAATGCCTAAAAACATTAATAATATTTTTTCACATCTTTACGTTTTGATAATCATAAAATATAAAAACGTTCAACGTAAAATTAAACGTAAACAAGTATTTAGTAGTAAATTCTCATTTCAACAATTACATCACTTAAAGGTATGAATAAACAAATGCTTAATGCATTTTATGATCAAAGGAAATTTTATTCAACCTCAAACTTTTATAAAATGTTGTAAACATTTTTATAAACATCACAAAACATTTTCTACATTTAAAAGAAATGTTTTATTCAAAATAAACATTTTGAATTTCAAATTTTCGAACCTAAAACGGCTAGAAAAGTTCTCAAGAACACCTCTCCTGACTAGGACAAAATAAGGGAGCGTCTGAAAATTGGGCGCCCCCTTAAATACACTGGCTGTTCCCCTTAATAATATAAGGGGGCCGCACCCCAATTTAAGGGGACCGGCCATGAGCTACCCTCCTCCAGCTTGTCTTATAAACCTCCGACTATTCCCCAACCATTTCTTACCTTTTGCACTCATTCCTTTCTGTTCACAACAGGAGCAGCCCCAACATCTCTCTAACTCCTTTGATCATTTAATCATAAAAGCTTTGTTTCCAATGATCCAAGCTTTATCCCCAAGTGCAAGAGAAGAATACTTTCCACATCACAATGCAAAGTATTACACCTTATTGTTCATTAATCATCAAGTGAAGAAGTATTACACCTTTGTGTGTTGTTGCAATCTTATTGCATTCATATCATAACTTGTAAATCTTTTGTAAATTTTATAAAGTTGTGTAGTTGCTAGATCTTGGCGATCTTTGTAAGTATAGTTAGATCGTGGTGATATTACCGAGTAGTGCTAGATAGTTGTGATATAAGTAGTGTCGTGAAGAAGTCTTGAAGTTGTGAAGAAGTCGTGAAGTTGTGAAGTCGTGAACAAGTCGTGAAGTTGTGTTGTGATAGATTGGTTCTAGCTAAGATTAGAACTCGGCATTTAGCTTTGTGTCGTAAATCGGTGTAAGCAACGTTGTGTACGGTTTTCTCCGCCATAAGGGAGTTTGTTGACATAGTAAAGAAAACTCTTGAGTTTGGTGCTCGGGGAGTGGAGTAGGGTGAAGAGGTGCTTCGTTACCGAACCACTATAAATCATCACGTTGTGGTTTTATTGTTCTTACTCTTATCTCTTGTCTTACTTTATATATTTACATTGATCATATTGTGCAAGCATTAAATTCACAAAAAGGTCGAATCTAAGTTTTACAAACATACATAAAACTTAAATTTAAAAAGCGGTAAACTATTCAACCCCCCTTCTAGTTTTCCATAGTATTCATCAGCAATATATGAATTTAACATGAGTAAAATAATCTCCAGCTTATCAAGTTGTAGTCATGTTGATTCTTACATATTTCATCTTCTTCATTAGCCTCAAATAAGATCTTTAGATCTCCCCAAAGTAACAAGTCATATCCTTCTGGACTTGTTGTATCATACCTTTCTTGTAGCAGTCTGTGTAGATCCATTACATCTTGCATATCAAAATCATCAAGCATTTCACTGAATATTTTGTAATTTTTAGAACTTTCATCTGCTCTGATGATTTGATAATACATCATATTTTTTGTCAAAACATGTGTCTTCCAGTTAACTATTGGGTATTTAGAAGCCAGAGACTCAACATCAATAGCAATATCATCCCTTGGAACTACATCCATACTATCTCTAAGCTCTTCCTTCTCAGCATCATCCTCTAGTTTTTGTTTCTTGGCATTGTCTTCATCAGAATCTTCTCTTGATCTCTTTTTACTACTTCCTGCTTGATGTTGACTGTCATTATTTTTCTTTTCCATTTCTTCTTTAGCAGGTTGCTTTTAAACAAAACCTGAACCTTTGATTTTATCAAATCTAGGTCTCTTCATCACTTCCTTTTCAATCTCAGAAACCTTAGGTACAAAAGCATGATTTTGATCCCATACTCTTTTAAATATAAGTCTAATATCCCCATAGCTCATTCCCTTGAAATGACTCTGCTTGTATCCTTCCTGATTTTTCAAATACATGCACATATTCTTTCTTACTTTAGCTACAGAGAAAGATCTATTTTGAAGTGCATGATATCTTAGCATAGCAGGATCACTCCAATCAATATCAAGGGCTTGATCAGCTTTAACTACAAACTACAACTTCTTGTTTTGACTTCTTGCTCTAAAATCAAATTCCTCTTGGTAACTGTTAGCTATTTCTTGCATCCTAGCAATCCTTTGACCATTCTTCTTTATTAATCTGTTCTATTGCATCTAATAGCTTCATTCATGCCCAAGTATTTCTCGGCTCACAGTTGCTTCTTTTCCTTCTTATTGAACAGATTCATCTTCTTTCTAAAAGCTTTTCCTTTATCTTTTACTCTTTTCCCTGCACTCCTATCTGATGTAACACTAAATTTTCCAAGCAGCAAGTACAAACTTCAGGAGTCCCTCTAGCAGTACTAACTGATATGTAGCATACTAATTTCTTTTTTCAACCCTTACAACCACTACCAAAGATCCTTCCTCTTCCACTAGTTCAGTAGGCTCTTCTTGATCTAAAAGTATCTCAGTATCAGCACTTGTCCTCCCTTGAATCTCAGCATCCTCTTGAATCCATGAAGTTCCTTCATCTTGTACCAATGAAATAGAGGGGTTTTGATTAATCTCAACAATTCTCCCCCCCTGTTTAGAAGGATCCTCCAAATCTTCTTCAGTATCAGATATAACTATTCTTGCCCTTCTTATAGGTTGGCTTGACTTGACTTTGTGTTCTAACTTCTTCACCCTCATGATGAGCTTAGTGTAAGCAGCACCATAGCTTAGTTTTGTCTGCTTTAAGTCAGATTGCAAATCCTTCATTGTCTTGGACAATGTGGTATAAAGAACCATCAATTCATTAAGTATCAAACTGCCCTTATCACTTCCAAGTGATTGAACCCTTGGGTGAGATGAATCATGGGTCATGGTAGCAGGCTCTTCTGCATCATGGGTTGTTTGCATAGATGGTGGTGTAGTTGGTGGTTAAGAGGTGGATGGAGTAGTGATAGGTGTATGATGGGACTCAACTGGGACTATTGATCCTTCACCCTGCTGAATTGGACCTTGAACAAGCATGTTTGAATATAGTGGAATGTTCACCCTAGTATAACCCTTAAAAACCCTTCTCATGTTGCTGAATAGTTTTTGTGTGAGGGTAGGAGCAACATAAGTTCTTTTGTGAGGTAGAAGCAATCTCTGATATTTGTTCAAAAGGATTTGAATGAATCTAGGATACATCAAGAATTTAGACCTACTGCCAAATTTTTTACCATGCCCTTAAAAATCATTTGAGAAAAGTTGAAAGTCCTATTTGTGGCCAGGCAAATGATAGCAGTTGCTATGTTGCTACTAAACTACTCCCAAGCAGTCTTCTTAGGGCTTAAGCAACGAAGAATAGTATGTATTAAGAATCTCCATTGAGGGGAAAAGTGACCATTTTGGAAGGTCAACTTGTCAGAATCAGAAACATACCCCATAAGAGCAAGCTGCTCAAAAATTTCAGTATTAGGTAGTGAACTAATACCATCAGCATCTTCTAACTTGAGATGTCTTCTAAGAGATGCTTCAGTAATAGTCTTGAGTTGGCCATCTATGGTTGCTGTTATTTCCACTTCTCCATCTTTAAGTGTGCTTGTAGAAGCAGTTTGCCAAAACTGTTAAATGAGTGAAGTATAGATAGTAGGATTTTCAGTGAGAGCAAACTTTATGTGACTTGTGTTGAGAAAATCTACTATCTGTTGAAAATATTCACTTCCTTCTGGTTTGAGTAAGTAAGAGACCATGTTGTGGGTATCACAGAACTCTAAATTAGCCATGATTGATGAAGTTATGATAAGGGTTCTGGGTTTATGTTTGTTGATGAGAATATGAGAGTTTGGTAAAGTTAATTGAGTTATGTAGAGAGCACTTAGGGTTTTGATTTGACCGACTTAATAAAATTAAATCTTTTTTCTCAAAGAAACCTTATAAGAGAAAAAATATCAAGAATTTTCCAAATCATAGACCCCTATAAGCAAGTTGTTGGCGGAAATATCTCAACGGCTATTAATTAATTAAGAAAATTCTGTTATACCTCAAACAGTACTAACGGTCACCCACCAGTACTAATTTTAGCCTAACATTACTAACTTGAAGCCCAACCGTATTAACTTTACCCAGCAATATTAAGATATGCCTGGCAGTACTAACTTAATACTGGTAATATTAAGTTTATGCCTAGCAGTATAAACACCAATGCTGTTTCCAACAAGCATTTCCATCATAAATTTAGATTCTCACAAGCTCTCTTTCTGTTTTTCATCTCACAATTTCTCTCATTTCTTTTTCTCACTGAAACTCTCTATCTGTTTTTCATACTCACATCTCTCTTTCTATTTTTATATCACAAATCTCTCTATTCTTTTGAGCTCACCAATGCAGACAGTTTTGTACAATGTGCCATCAATTCCATAAGTTTCATACTGTCCTCTCCACTTCCAAATGTGTGAACTCTTGAGAGAGGTGAATCATTGGACTATATAGATGTAGTCTCAAACCTAGTTTGAGCATCTACACCCCCTAATATGGTATCTTGGCACGTGAGACCACTACCTGAACCAGTTCCCTAAGGACTTGGCTCATTAAGTGTTGCCATGGATTGGGTACTATTGATGTTACCATTGTCCTGCTCTGCTTCTAAGCTAGAAGCAGTAGTGGCAGCCCTTTCCATTTTGTCACCCAACTCCTTATGGACAGCCTCATCACCAACCTTTACAGGGGGACCACTAGACTGAGGTATCTTGGTGTCCCGACCTCTTTTGACATGCCTAGATGTTTTTGATTCTTTTTAACACATTTTTGATGTTACATGTGCTTCCAATCATGCTTGACTGCATATTGACATAAGTAGCCTCCCCTCAAACAAGACTTCAGAGGTGAAGCTTTCAACATCAGGTACTCAATATGCTTATCCTGCAAGTGTTAGTCCAAAGCCAAAAATACATAATCCAAAGTATTTTCTTCTTGACAGTATTAATTATGACTAACAGTTTTAACAAGCAGTCTTAAGTATAACTAGCAGTACTAATTATACTTAGCAGTACTAATTGACAAGACTAACAGTACTAATCCTTTACAAAACTTTTACAAAGACATAAAGAGATGTAGACATTAAGGATTAAGCATTCCAATACTTGAGACCAAGTACTGAAACCTTCCAGCATCAAAACCTTTTGTAAGAAGATCTGCAACATTATGATCAGTATGAATTTTAACCATTTGTATTAACTTTTTAGCATTGCAATCTCTTATAAAATGATGCCTAATCTCAATATGTTTTGTTTTAGAATGTTGAACAGGATTTTCAATAATGCAGATAGTACTGTTATTGTCAATATTAATGACAGTATTCATGAAATTATACCCATAATCCAGCAATTGATTTTGAATTCAGAGCACTTGTCTACAGCAACTAACAGCAGCCACATATTCAGCTTTAGTCATAGAGGTGGCAACCACAGTTTGCTTCTTACACTGCCATGATATCAAACTATTTCCCAAAAACTAACAACCTCCAGTTATAGACTTCCTATCTTGAGTTGCTCCAGCATAGTCACTATCAGTATAAGCAACTAGTTCAAATGGAGAATCCCTAGAATACCAAAGGCCTAATGTTGGTTTGCCTTTCAGATATCTAAAAATTCTCTTGATTGCTAAGAGATGGGATGTCTTTGGTGTAACTTGGAATCTGGCACATGCACATACTGCAAACATGATATCTGGTCTAGATGCTGTAAGATACATCAAGGATCTAATCATAGATCTATAAAGATGTACATCAACATCATTAGCATCTCCATCCTTGACTAAAGGCTTTTCTAAATCAACTAGATTAAAGCAAGACTTCACATGAGTGTAGTTGAATTCTCAAAATCTCATCTACATATTTATCTTGGCTGATAAATATTCCATCTTCCTTCTGCTGTACTTGTAATCCTAGAAAGAAAGTAAGTTCTCCCATAGAACTCATCTGAAACTTATCCTTCATAAGCTTCTCAAATCCAGTACACAGTTCCTTGTTTGTAGAGCCAAAGATAATGTCATCAACATAGACCTGTACAAGCAAAATATCTCCTTTTTGCTTCTTGATAAACAATGTCTGATCTATCTTCCCTCTTTTAAACCCATTGCCCAACAGATAGTTAGCCAAGGTTTCATACCATGCTCTTGGTGCTTGATGCAACCCATAAAGTGCCTTGACCACCTTGTAAACTTTGTCTGGATTTTCAGGATCTTTAAATCCTGGTGGTTGAGTAACATAAACCTCTTCCTCAATAGTTTCATATAAGAATGCACTCTTCACATCCATTTGATATACCAGAAAACCCATAAAAGAAGCATAGGCTAAAAACAATCTTATTGCCTCAATTCTTGCCACAGGAGCAAAAACTTCTTCATAGTCTATACCTTCTTCTTGTCTATGACCCTGTGCAACCAACCTTGCTTTATTCCTAATCACAATCCCTCTTTCATCTTTCTTGTTTCTGAAGACCCATTTTGTTCCAATGGCCCTCTTCCTATTAGGCAAATCCACAAGTTTCCATACATGTTGGAGCTTGAATTGCAGAAGTTCTTCCTGTATTGCTTCCACCTAAGATGAATTAGATAGAGCTTTAGCAATAATTGTGGGTTTAATCTGTGGTAAAAAAATAAAAAATTAAAAAAAATAATTATTAAGAAACAAGCATATAAACAAGTATTCATGTATCATGTGATTTCTCTTTATAAACAGCACTGAGAAACCCTTGTTCAGAAGTAAATTCTGTCATCATCTTGCAGAATAGAGGACTTCACATCTCCAATCACATTTTTAATTGGTTGATCTTTATGGATTCTTGTATTGGGAGTGGTTGGAACTGTATAGGAATTAGTGATGTTTCCCATATCAACTTCTAGTTAATCTTCATCACTGAAGAACTCAACATGAGTGGCTTCAAGTGTATAACTAGCTCCCATTTTGAACATATCTTTAGGGTTATCTGGATCATATGAACTAGCAGTATTAACTGACAGATCAACAATATTAAGTTTAAAATGACCAGTATTAATTCCAGGACTGGCAGTATTAACATGTTGTCCAGCAGTATTAACTTCCTTAGGACTGCTATCATCTTCAGACTTATCTTTTTCATCATTCTCATTATCTGGACCATATTCAACCTTCTTTTGATCATCAGCAGCAGATTTTGGTTCACCATTACCAACATCCTTGGAAGGTGAATCAAAGTATGAAGCATCTTTCCAAATTGGCATCACAATGCAATCTTGACTGATTTCTTCTTTCTGTATAGATGTACCTGCATTAAGTTCTCCTTATTTACCTGCAGATTCATTAGTGATTGTACCTGCAGCTACTAGTACATAATTAATAGATTGGGTTAGAGAATCAATATCAAATAGCCACTTTGGACCATTCCCTTCTATCATACTCTTATCTCTAAAAACCCAATAATGCAAGTTTTCTTCTACCCTTGCTGTTCTAGTCTTGTAAATACCCTAAAAGCTTTACTACTCAAAGAATATCCAACAAAGAAACCTTCATCACTTTTGCCATTAAACTTGCCTAAATTGTCCTATAGTATTAATAAATGTAACAATGACATCCAATATGGTCTTCAAAAAGCTTAAGCTGAGTTTAAAACCTCTAAAAATTTCATAAGTGTCATGTTATGTAGGCTTGACTACTAAGACCCTATTCTGTACATAGCAAGCAGTACTAACTGCTTCAGCCTAAAATGTGGTAGGTAACTTATAGTCAGCTAACATGGTTTCTAGCAACCCAAATAAGTGTCATATTTCCTCCTTTTCAGCTACACATTCTGCTGAGGAGTCCTAGCTACCACTATATTCTCTCCTATACCGTTTCTCTCTGACAAAAATTTATCCATAACTATTATTCGTAAACTCTGTTCCATTCACACCTGAATATTTTCACTTTCCTTATCACTAGGTTTTCTAATTCATTGATAAATTATTACGGAATCTCACTTGTTTCTTCATTATGTTCTAAAAAATAAAACCTAAGTAACCTGTTATAATCATTATGTGACTACTAAGCAAATACTTTTTATGCATTACACTACTCAGAAATGTTCGACCAAACAAATCCATATGAAGCATAAACAAGGCTTTAGTAATTGGATTACAAACTTTAAGGACTTACAAGAATCAATGTGTTGCATTCCGCGACCCTTTAAAGATAAGCAACACAGGTTTTGGTCATTTTCAAAATGTATTGTAGGCAAACCCTTACAAGATTATCCTTAACAAGCATATTTATGTTCTTAAAATTAATATACAAAGCCTCCTTATCGCTAGACATAGATTCAACTGATAGTAGCCTTTGCACAAGACAAGTTAAACTCTCTTTAGGAACAATATTCTTTCATAACAAAACTATCCATATTGTCCTTTCTAGAATTTTTAAGAGAGTATCCTTACTTCATCAGGCAACTTAAAATTAGGATATAAGACAAGACATTCAGTGTCAGTAAAAAGGACATAGTTCTTTTTGTCACACATATGTGAGACACTAAAAAGGTTGAAATTTAACTCATTGACAAAGTATACATCTTTAAAATCAAGACTATCAGTTTTAAGTGTTCCTTTATCAGAAATTCTACCATCATGTGCTCCTCTCCCAAATGTAACATAACCTCCATCAAATTCCTTGAAATCTAAGAGATAAGCTATGTTCCCATTCATGTGTCTTGAGCATCCACTGTCAACAAATCCTTTATCATCCATTAGTAGCTTGCCCTGCACATAAAAATAAGGAAATTAGTTTCCTTTGGGGACCCAAGCCATTACTGACTTGGATCTGCCTCGTGCATTAATGTATTGTGTTTCTTCAAAGTGATTGATGCACTATCAAGTTTGGTAGGCCTCCAAACCCAACATGCTAAGGCCTTAACAGCATTTGCCTTATTAACCCTAACAACATTAACAACTGCTGACTGTGGCCTAGCAGTATTAACTGCTTTTGCCTAGCAGTATTAACTGCTTTTGCTTTATCAGTATTATTTATTTGGATAAACCTTTTGTTAGATAATATTGTTTTTGATTGAAAGGGCCTTCTTATAGTTGACTGTGCTGATTTTGAAAAATGTGACATTGGTTTAGTACTAAAAACTGAGATTTGGGATGAGCAGTATTAACTGTCCTGGCAGTATTAAATGGTTTTAGGCCAGTTTTCATTAAAACTGCTCTTGGAACCATGTTCCTTTGAGCATTAGGGTGAGTCCTGTTGGTAGTATAGTTGTAGTTCACCCTGTTATAATTATTCTCATATACCATCCTTTCCCTTTGATGGTATTTACAATGAGCCTGCACATGATCAAAACTCCCACAAATGAAGCAAGCTTTGTTATACATCACAAAATCACTTTCTAGTTAATTGGACTTCTGTCCATTCCAGTTTCTTTGATTCCCCCTAGGACTTTGTGATCTATACATCTCAGCATACCTAACTGACTTTTTAACTGGTTTTTCATGATTTTTAGGTTTGACAAACTCTATCTTTTTATCAAGAAAAACAGTTTCTTTTTCAACATTAAGTGAAGACTCAACAAAGCTACTTGTGTCTTCTGATACTTGTTCTTTTACCAAAGAGTCATCAGAATTTTCCTTAGAATCATCTGATTTTTTTATCACAAACAATGTTAGACTTTTGCTTACTATCCTCAGAACCATAACTTTTGAATTTAGGGTCATTAAATTCATCAAGACCAGAATAAGACAAATCAAGCTTTTTAAGTCGATTATAGATTAAAAAATGGGGTAGAGGAACAAAATTATACCCCAAACCCTTTTTACTTTTTTCAGTTATCTGACTCTCTAACAACTTGTTTAGGCTCTTTGAGGCATTATCAAATTTCTCAATTTTAAATTCAATGCCCTCTTTTTCTTGCTTAACTTTTTCAAACTCACTTTTAAGCACATTTATTTCATAGTCTTTGCAAGCTACTTCCCTTTTAAGAACTGCAACTTCTTCACTAAAAAGAACCTCATTCTTTCTATATGTGATAAGTTGTTCTTCTACAGTTGCTAAACCTCTTTTATAAGTAGCTGCTGTAAATTCAGTTTGATTAAGCTTAACAATCAAATCATCACACTGTTTCTTAAGAGTTTCATAGTTTTTCAGACAAGTTTTAGAGCAAGTTTTATCATTGTATACCTCAGAGTCTGAAAACGCCATTAGAGCCATGTTTGTCTGAACCTGTTCTTCTGCCATATCACTCCAGTCAAAACCTACACCATCTATAGCCAACATTGCCTTTGAAGATGTGTCTTCATTGTTTCCTTGCTTCCTAGTGTTGTCTTGATTTCTGAACTGACCCTCTTTGTTCCTTGGTGCTCTACACTCCCTGGCAAAGTGTCCCATCTTGTGACAGTTGAAACACTCTACCTTGGATTTATCATACCTAGCAGTATCATTAGCATTAATGAAAATTTTCTTTTGCATGTGTCTCTGAATGGTACTCTATTGCCCTCATTTTATTAACAGAGAGAGCTGCCACTTCAAATCCATTACTTCCAGATCTTACTTCACTGAATGTCGCTCTAGTCTGCTGTAGGAGATTTAGAATCATTGGGATTTTCAAATCATGAAAGCTATACACAGGCATTTATCTCTAAGGTTAGCTAGTAGTAGTTACTAACTTGAGGACTAGCAGTGTTAACATTAGGGCTAATAGTACTAACTTCATATGCAGGTTTAGCAGTATTAACATCATTAGTACTACTAGTGCTTGGAGCAGTCATAAAGGCCAAGTTTTGAGCACCACTACTTGCACCAACATATTTCTTTAGACTTTGTTCAACAATTTTGAAGTTGTTGTACAAATCATCAATGCTCATTGTTTCAAGTTCAGCCTTATTCATTCAGACTACAACATGAGTATTCCACTCAGGGGGCGAGCTACTCAAATTTTTTGAATTTAAGTCTTCTTGAGTGATGACTACACCCAAAATTGCAAGCCTACTAACAATCTTCTGGAGCCTGTTAAAGATAGAGTCAAGAGACTCTGTGCTTGATGCACTAAAATTTTCATATTGTTGCTTTAAAAGTGTCTTCTGTGTTTTCTTAGTGGCTTCATTACCTCCAAATCGTGTTTCGATAGCAGCCAACATTGTTTTAGCATCACTGTATTGACTGAAAGTAAGTTGATGTTCATTGGGAAGAGCCATGAGTAGCAAGCTTCTAGCCTTCACATCATTCTTCTTGTTGGTCTTTTCTTCAGCAGTTACAGGTACTAACATCTTTGTAACAGAAGTACCATTCTCTTGTGCTGTTTGTGGTACAGATACCCATGAGTTACCATTCTCTATGACCTCCCATAGAGCATAGTCTTGTACCTAGAAGTATTGTTTGATTCTTATCACCCACATCTCATACTCACCAAGTTTGAGTATGGGTAGCTTAGAAGTAGTGTTACTCTGTGCAGATTCAAATTCCATATCTTCTAGATCAAAGTTTCAGAACACAAGGCTCTGATACCACTTGTTGATCACAACTAGATCTTGCAAACCTTGTTAAAGGGTTAGTTGTATTGAATAGATTCAAGACAACTATGATAGAAACTTTGTTGATACTAAAGAGTATGCGGAATCTACTCTTTAATACTTAGAAGAATATCTATGTAATAGAAAACTGTAATGCAGTAGAATGAATAAACAATGAATATAACCAAAAAGCTTCAATATTATTATGATAAGTAATACGAGTACTCTGTCTAGTACTAGTGTTTACAACCTTGAAGTTATGAATGTGTCTATCATGATGTGTTTACAACCATAACCTAGGATCTCCTTTTATACACCAAGGAGTCCTTTACAAGATAACTACAAATCTTCTAAATTTCTATAAGATATCAACATATCTTCTAATTATATAGGATATACATTGGATCATTCATACATATCACAAAACACGCTTTTATCACTTTAACAGTTGTAATCTTCATGCAACAGTACAAAATCCTCCAGCAGTACTAAGTTTAGTACTTGCAGTACTAACTTCCTTCTGGCAGTACTATTAGTTATAATCTTGAGCAGTACTAAGTTCTTGAACTAGAAGTAGTAACTTGTGAAGATTTATTCCCAACACACTCCTTATAACCTAGCATTTTTCATTCTCAAAAGAATGGAAAAGACTCGATTCAAACCAACAGAACTCTTAACTTAAGGAATGCTCTTGACTAGGTTATTCAAACATGTAGTTTCTGTCTCTCCTGAGCTAGCTTTTGATCATTATCTCTCACATGATCGAGCCATGCATCCGCTCGCTCCTCATTATGAGCGAAATATACGAGCGGATCAGGGCATGAAAAGACTACGTGAGTCAAAAGCTAGATCCTCTTCCACCACTCAAAATCTACCTTCCTCACCTCTCCAAATTGATGCCATGATTGATGATAATGATGATGAATCATTTCACTCCAATTCTTTATCTCATTCTCAACATATCTCTTCTTCATTGAATGTTGATTCTAGAGTTCGTCAAAACCCTCCTCGTGAAAATTATGACTTGAACACCCTTCTATCCGAAACCATAACTCTTCAAACTCAACAACGAGATGCTCATCGAGATGGGTTAAGGTCAATTGGACAAACTCTCAAGAACATGATGGGAGGAAAATGGAAGTGAAGATGTCGGCATAACTTCTAAGTGACTATTACTATTATTATTACTTCTCTTATAATACATTATGTCTTTTAATTAGAACTAGAACAATGAATGATGACTTCCGAGTGTTAGGATGCTCTTTAGAATGGTTTTATCATCCTATTAATGCTTTGCTAGTTGACAATTTGTGTTCTTATGTGAATTTTCTTAAGACTTATTAAAATTGCATGCTTAAGATAAATGATTGATGCATTGTTACTTTAGATTTACTTGATTTTTGACTGGTATGAGATGTGATACTTCTGAGGGAGAAAACTGGGAAAAATCTGCTCCCTCCAGAAAACGACCCCATAATTCATCAGGCGGCCCCCTTATCAATCAGGGACCGCCACCCGATATGGGACCGCCCACAGGAGGGAAGAAAAATTTCGTAAGTCTCTCTTTTTCTGTATCTTTGACCACCCTAGTCCTAGACTCTTGCTGGAATTTCCCTCTTTGAACACACAATTTCTTCAATCTTCATCTCCAACACCATGCTTTGCCATTTCCTTTCATCTTTCTCATTATTTAAATCCTCAATTACTTTCATCTTTCTCATCATCACCATCTTCCTCCATTAATTTCTTCTTCCCAACACAAATGTCTTGCTCAAAATCATCACCCTTAACCTATCTAGGAAAAACCAGAACGTCGGTTCGTCAGTATGGAAGTGGAAAGACTCCTTTACAAAATTATCACTAACTTGTCTAAAGAGTCACCACCACCACCTTCAAGAAACACTCCTCAATCTATCTCATCACCTATGAACTATCCACAAAGAGATCGAATCATTAATCAACTCCACACCATCTCCACACTCATTGATTCTCAAACTCCTACACCAACCTCCCCACCATAGCCATTGGTTTAACCTCCTACTAATGCTCAAGTAGGGTGTCATGCTAGCTTTTGTCATTGTTGTAGGTACACCACCAACCACTTCCACTCATTAAGGAATGAAATTAATTTCATTCAATTCCTTGTCACCTGTCTCATACCCCAATCACAAGTCCATCACCACAATGATTCAACATCTTCATCATTCTCACTCTTCAATTAATCACTCCCACATGATTAATTTGCTTAAATAAATGTTCACTGCCTTTTGAGTATCACATCTTATGAAGTCAAGTATCATCTACTAGTTTACTCTTATTAGATGCTTTAATATGTTGTGTTTTGTTATGATTATCTTATGTTGTATCATCATATATTATCCTTATGGCTATATATGATCTCTTTATCAATTTAAATGCACTTTATTTATGAGTTTCTAAATGTGTGGATTATACTCTTAAGATATTTGTCATGCTATGTTGGCTTGCACTTGTATTTCTAACATTGTTTTGTAGCAAACAAATTATCGTAAGATCGATCCCTTTGTGCCCCGAACAAGGGGGAGCTTACATCAAGGGGGAGTCTTTAATCGTCGATTTCTTTCTCTCAACTATGACTCAAAGATCAACCTTTTTGGATTCGACAAAAAGGGGGAGAAATAGAATTAAACTCATTAATAATTTATAAACTTCTACTTTTATACTAAATGAGTTTATGTTTTGTCATCATCAAAAATGGGGAGATTGTTAATACAAATAATGTCTATAACACCCCGTGTTTTAGAGTCATTGTACGTCGTCAGTAAATTCACTATTTATTTTTAGTATTGTACATGTTTGCTTTTAAATTGAAATCGTTAAGTTAAATCGCGTAAGCTAAAAATTATCGTTCAATGTAAACGGGTATCAAACAATTAAATGTTTACATCAAGCAAGTGTTAAATAATTATTTAGAGGATAATTATTAAATTTTCACATTTTATTTTTATTGGTTACGTAAAGTGTTTACGTTTCGCGATAAAATACGTTTAGTCATACCCGGAACCACCAAAACTTATCTACGCTTCAACAAATACCCATTTTTATGCCCAATGCTCAAAGTTTTATAAAAATT
>BQNB010111349.1:0-22369 GCA_026074375.1 Tanacetum coccineum
CATCAGTCTTGTTTGTGAACCTCACTACTCCTTCGGGTGGGTCATGAGTCATGTTGGATATATCAACAAAGAGTTTTCCTAGTACTACTTGTGAAATCCTAGGGTCTGTGATTGAGCTAATATCCTCAACAATCATGAAGTCTGCGACAAAAGTGAAATTTCCTACGAAAAAATACATTCCCTTAATCCTTCCCGTGAAATTGCTAAATCCTTTATCCGAATTTTCCCTAGGGTCGAGTTTTCTTCTCATGATCCAATTATACATCATTCGGGTCATGATATTTAGAGGGGAGTTGAGATCAATGTAGGCTTTCTCCACATGCACATGTCCAATGTTGCATGGTATCTTGAGGTTTGATGGGCATCCTTCCGTGATGATGGGGTTCCTTAGAAATATAGAAGGGATTGGACCACACATAAGGTGCTTGTGATATGCTAGTTCACTCCTAGTTGGGAATATGTCAAAATACTCCACGTCTTGCTCTCCAACTTCGGGTTCCTCCTTATGGGAATCGTCATTTGTCTTGACTATCTCAATAAACATTACGTTGTCGTCATCCCTTTGGTGCAAACAAGTTCAATGTTGGAGGATTGGGGAACCAGCCCGAGCGATTCGAAGAATGAATTGAGCTTGAGGACTTTTTTGGTGATGAATGAAATTGATGGATCGGGTGGTACGGAAGGGTTGACATGGATATTTTATGGGTTGTCCTTCTCTCCTTCCTCATTCTCTTCTGGTTTGTCATTGTGGGACTCACCCTGTAACTTGGGGTGGATTGTGATGGCGTTGATCGAACCATGGATATAGGCTGAGCATTACGGGTCTATTGTTGGGTAAGAACGAGCATACGAAACTAAGGAAGTACCCAGTTTCGGGTAACTGTATCGCTAGGTAGTGTGCCTGCTATTCGGTCGATGATGACCTTTAGTACTGTGTTGATTTTGTTGGTCATCTCACTTTGCTGTTGTTTGAAATCGGCTTCAAACTTAGTCAGTCTAGCGTATTGAGATGCCATAAAATTGGATACCAATCCTTCAAGATTTGATTGATTGTTAAAGTTTTGAGGACGGTTGTTGAAGGAACGGTTCGGGATTGAACCGCTGGGTTGGAACCGGTTAGGTGGGTTTAAAAAATTATTTTGGGAATTTTGGGGTTGTCTCCACCTAAGGTTTGGGTGACTTTTCCATGACGGATTGTAGGTGTCACCAAGATTGTTTTGCTCGGGCTTAAAAGTGTACCACTTACCTCCCGCTTCGTCGGTACGCGAGGATGCATATTCAACAAAGGCTTGTTCGGGATCTTCCATGCAGTACTGAGTGTCGTGGGGACCACTGCAGATCTCACATGGGGTAGTGATTCTGTTCACTTGAGTAGGTTGCGTTGGAGCAAGGTGAGCTTCCATCAAGCGTTGGACTTGATTCTCGAGCTCGATGAGGCAGCGGTCGGATGTACTCGGGACATCTTGAGGCAAAGTGATTGCCTTGACCGGCTTAGCGAAATCCCTTGGGTCGTTCCAACTTTCGTTGTCATAGAGGGCGAGGTCCTCTAATAATGCCCAGGATTCTTCAGCGTTCCGGTCATGAAGCTTACCACTGGCCGATTGGTCAATGGTTCGTCTTGTGACGGGATTGACATGGTCATAAAAAATTTAGACTTGGAGCCAAAGGTCGATGCCATGATGAGGGACTTTTTGTAGTAAGTCCTTGAAAGGAGTCCATGCTTCAGATAGATATTCTCTATGATGTTGGAACATCAGGATATCATTGCGGAGTTTTTCAGTCCTTCCCGATGGAAATAATTGAGCAAGGAAACGAGTAGTAAGATCCTCCCATGTGGTGATGCATCCCGCTGGAAGACATTCAAGCCAGTTGCTAGCTTGATCGCGAAGGGAAAACTGAAATAAACGCAGGCATGTTTTTTCCCTGTTTTCACCGTCAAGGTCAAGTGAGTCCACAAGTTTTAGGAAATCCTTGAGGTGTTAGTTTGAATCCTCGGACCGAAGTTCGTGGAATGAGCATCCGTTTTACACCAACCGGATGGTGTCGGATCGAAGAGGTACCACGTTGTTCCCTACGGGGAGCTCGATGGTATTCCTGTAGCCCTCGTGGCTAGGTTTGGAGTAGTCTCCAAGAGTGCGGATAGGATTCTCGTCTCCCATGGTGGTTGACGAGAATGGGTTACGAAACACTTAACACAAAGAAAAGATAGACTACGAGAAAGCTAATATGCGGAATTAAAGTCTCACTTGAAAGGATTCAAGCGAGTAGAACTAAGTTAAAAATGATCAAAACCTAACTATTCCCATGCAGCGGCGCCAAAAACTTGATGCGGTCGTCGTAAGGACTTCAACAAGAAGTTTTACAACTCCCTAGGCAGAGTACCTAACCGTTGTAGTAGTAGTATAGGCAAGACTCAGGGGTTGTTATCGTTCTCTAGGGGAATAGGTTGGGAAGGCTTGATCACGGTCTAACGGAATTCTAGGGGTTGAGGGAAGATTATTTTTATATTTTTTATGTTTTATAAAAAGCAGGTAAATCTATGGTTTGAGAGGTTGGTTTGTTTAACTATTATCTAAACTAATTAATATCTAATCTACTGGTGATAACTTTATGATAATTTAATGTATTTACTTAATCATGCACTACTTATCAGATTGTTTCTCCTAATCCTGCTGCCTTGTCACACTTGTGATGATCTGTGTAAGTATTTCCTAGGTCATGAACGGATTACACAAACCCGCCGTCTATTTAATATTCCGTTAGGGCAACATACAAGTAAGGTAGTATGAAGACTATTACAAGGCCCCTAAGAGTATATTAAATGCGTGTGAAATACCTTAAGAGGGATCAACCATATAAAAGGGCAAGGTAGTATGAAGACTGTTACCTGATGGTATCCTTTCTACGCACTCGCGTTTCCCTAGACGTGTCTACAGCGATACAGACAAAAGCTGGTTTTCTAAAGCCTAACACGCACATTCATCAACAAGAAGCAACAGTAATAGGATCTACAATCCGACTTTCATGCAATCATAAGCAAATACAAAGGAGGGTTTAGCCTCGCATGTTATAATGAAAGCAAGAAGATAAATCAATCACACAACACATAGACATATTGAATGATTAAAGATAAATAAACTTACTTGAATTAAAACATGGATCCAAGGTAGTACAATAGGGTTTTGAGGCCCTAAAAACGACCTATGAAGCTGCTACAAAGGCTAGGGTTCGTCTCCCTAAAGTTATACAAAGTTACACACTTAAAACCCTAAAATCGGTTTTGTATATATAGAGATATCGCTGCGACGGCGTCGCTTTGTACTCCTGACGCCGTCGCCACGTAGATGGTTCTAGATCCACTTTAAGTCGGCCACGTCCTGACACCGTCGTTGAATATCTGACGCCGTCACCATGAATGTCATGACGCCGTTTCTTTATGGTTGCGACGCCGTCTCCAGGCTCTGAATGAATAATTCTCCATGGTTCTTGGTGTAGAGTCGTAGTCTTGTCCGTTTCTTCTCCAAATGAGCCCAAGTCACGTGTATTTCCTCCAAATGCCATCCAAGTGCTAAAAACCTGAAAACAAACAATTAAGCACATAATCTGGGCATATTTGCATGATTTAAGGGGTTAAATGACCCCAAAATAGTGTATAAAATGACACCTCATCAATGTAGTGGAATGAGATTTGTGTAAAGAAAATATCGACTGAAGCACCATGTTGTTAAATACATAAGCTGCAAACAGGTATTGTGGTTTTCGCCTTACAATTTTATAATTTGTATTTAATATATTCACTGAGATCTATGAACAATTGTGTTTACTTAAAAATGTTAAAAGGCGTATTTGCTTACTGAAAGTCATTTCGCCAATAGATCATTCATCATTTAATGTTATGCAGGAAAAGAGGAAGTATGCAACCAAAGGAAGATATGGAGAGTAGTATAGGACGATGCTTTTACATGCATATGAACAAATTCAGGTAATAACGCCATAAGTTGGGTCATATATTTAGCCACATATATATGATCAAAGTCGCTAATGTCTAGAATTGGTTATTGATTTAGGAATTTAACTTAAGCACTGCTTTAGGCGCCAATGTCTAGGAATTAGTTTCTCTATAAGATGTCTCGAAGTTTGAAAAATGTCGGCTATGTAGTTGTTGTGAGTCTTAGTCTATCCAACTGCTACCACAAAATGCCTTATCGCTTCCAGTAAGAAAACTACCACTCTGCCCCTTATCATTTGTATATTTCTCTTATCACATTTGAGAGTAATAACGAACCGGAATGACAGCCACTACAACAGCCCCTCAAAAAGGAAAGTCCAAACAACCCCTAAACGATTTCGTAAAGGTTTTTTCTACACTTCTTTGTTGTCCAAACACCCCTCAAAAGTTAGGTCCAAACAACCCTTTAAGAATTTTTTTTCCAAACAGCCACTTTTGGCCACATCCTTTTCAAACAGCCCTTATACTAATTTTCTGCACATTTTCATTCGATGAATATTCTGCACAAAAGTTCATAAACTGTTTACACTTTCAGTTTGTGTCAGTATTCTTTCATTTATGTAGATGTGCACATCTTGCCTGGAAGAAATGTTATGTAGAAACACGTCTTCCAACTAATGCAACAAAATTCATTTACGTATGGCGCATGCCATGGCGGGTACACTGAAGTATCTTTGGGTACACTGAAGTATATATGACCAATTTAATGCTTATATTACGTATTATAAAGTATGATGAATCCTATATTATCACGAGGATTATGCACCTGTAAACTTATGCTTTTTTTTGGTGCAAAGGTGAACTTATATTATTAATCAAGAACATTACAACATTCAAATGAAACAAGGGTAGACATGCCTAACCCTTTACAACAAACCGAAATCAATATGTCCTAAACGCGACCTAAGAAAATGACGCGTCTTAAGAAAGGAATATAGAACGAACTACATGATAGCATTTAAACAAACTCATGGAATCCTCGTGTGTTTGTGTGTTAGTTTCGTAAATAAAAACGTGATTTTACAAAGAAAATATGCTTTTAACTTAATCCCGACGTTTTTTATGAAAACTTGCTATTTTGGAAACTTTCTAATTTTGGAAAGTTACTATCTTAAGAAGTTTTGAAAACCTAGACGTTAATACTGTCGTCTAATTATTTGACATGTCCATCCTACAACGAAACGCACTAAGTAAAACCTAAATGCTTACTTCCTAATTTTAGTCATTAAGTGTATTTAGGTCCAAACATATTCGAAATATAGTTTTTGAAAAGTTATTAATGGGTCCTAACCATTTAATGAAAATACAATGACTTTTGCTAATGCTTTCAAAGCTCAAACGGACTTGAAATCACCTAAAAACTCATTTTTAGTTTCCAATCAGCTCCCTACCTTTGACTTTTTCTGGAAATATTTTATCTAACTTTGACTTGGATTATCACACTCGTCTTTCACATTTGAGCTTAAAAACCTCAAGCTAAATTTAGTAAAACGTCATTCTGAACAACTTTCATGTTTTATACTTTTGCTAAAACGGATTCGAAATGGGTCAAATCGCCCGATTTTGATTCTGCGCAGAAAGTCAAAATGACAGGTTTTGGTCAAAAACGTTTTAAACTTCATTTGGTCGTATCTCCATTGTTACAAGGCCTCTTTTAACGTTCTTTATATGAAAATCTATCTACTCGGAAAGATATCCGAAAGTTTTTTCCTTTACTACTCAAAACGTTTTTAAGTCGACCAAATCTTAAAAACAAAATCGGGTCAACAACTATTTTGTCCGAAACCATCTCAAAATCAACCCACAACTTCATAATAGTGCCTAGTGTATCCTATCTCCATTCACGACTATTTTCCAACAACAAATCCACCTCAAATACTACACTAATCCCATCGCCACACTTTTATAATCATTCTAACCTAAGTATTATATTAAAAACACGCTCTAAATATATTAAGTTCCAACCTTTATCAATATTTCTCAAAATCTTTTCATTAGTTATTATAAAAATTACACAAACACTTGGGTGCACACCCTACTTGTACACGAAAAAGAAAGAAAAGAGGAACGGGCTCAAATGTTTACTTACAGTCGACACGGATTTAATAGGAAGACACGAACTTGACACGGATGCTTGAAAACTTGAAATCCTCAAATACTAAAATGATTCCCTAACAATGATCTTATAGAACCCTTAAAAATAGATGAACCCAATCTTCTACCACCTTAAAAACTATTGGAAAGTGATCTTGTATGGGTGATATTTAATAAAATAGAAGATAATGAAACCCTCGCATGGGGTGTTTGTTGCCGCGGCTCACCAAGGAAAAAGGGAAGAGGAGAGCAAAATTTAGTGTGTGTGTTTTTGTAGAGAGATGAAATGTTTTTGAGAGTGAATGAAAAAATGAACCTAGAACTCCTTATATACACACAAATTTAGGATCCTATGTAAGAAAATATCTTGTGTACCATGAGGGAACAAACTTGAGATTTTTGGGGGATGTGATCTTGGCTTGGGGCGGACGAGCATTGGACCACAATGGGGGGGGGGGATATTTTTGAATTTTGACATATTAGTAGACTCTAGTTGATTTATTTCCAAGCTTGCACACAAAAGCTAGACGAAACGATTGATTCCCGTAAAACGAAAACGTAACCCTTTTTAATAACGAAATTTAAATTATTTCAAACGTGCTCACGAAAAATAGAATCGTGACTGACCACTAAAGTCTATGCTAAGCAACAAGTCAGAACGCGCCCAAATGACGTTTTTCAAATACGCGCGGGAAAACTTCCCAATTAACGGTCAATTCATCACGTAATTAAATAAAGTCAAACTGACATACGAAAAAGTCAAAGGTGATGACCTAGAAATTTATAGGGTGTCTGTGACAACCTGAGAATTTCCGTTCAGTAAATTAACCGTTTCCGTGTAGAAATTTGAATTTTTAAATGTTTCGTTTAGCTTTACCGTTTAACCGGGAAGTTATTTCGTTATTATCTAAGAATCGTCACCGGGAGCGAACCGGGACACCAAATGTTGTAGTATTTTGGCAATAGCCGCGTTTTTTATGTTTTAAAGCAATTTTTAAAATTTTATAATTTTCCGTGTTACCGTTACTCGTTTCGTTATTTGCGTGTTACGCGTTTCTAATCTATACTTTGTTGTGTATGCATACTTGGAAATTAATTCATCAACTAGCACTAGTGATCCTAGAATGTGGTAAATTATTTTTGGAGACACCCTTTGGCTTGTTTTCGATAAACCGGTATACACAACACTCTTAGGCATAAGGATTCATTTTTTTTGAATTGATAACAGTTTAAAAAGCTTCCTACATAGTGGATTGTACAATGTCTTTCCTAGGCTTACTTCGCGGATCATTTTGGTCCCCTCCTCACCCTTGTACTCGGCCGAACAAGCCCATGCACCAAGTCTAGGTGCATTCCATCCTCTACCAACTTTATAACTTATTTCTCATTTTTTCTCATCTTTCCATGCAAACTTCTCTCCATAGAAAAAAAACACACATACATCTTCTTTCTTTTCTCTCATTGCCGAACCATCTCACACACCCAAATCCATTCATTTTTAATCTTTGATCAAACATTTGAAGATATATTGTTCGAGTTGATTGTCTATTTCATCCGGGTGTTTTATAAAAACACACGTTTGGGTTGTTTTTGATTTCTTAATCATCTTTCGTTTCGTGTTTCTTTGTAAGTATCTTTACTTTTTCATAAAATAAGTTGTACTTTTGCATTTCGTATGTCATTACGAACAAGGTGTACAAAGCGGATCGTTGTGAAAATCATTATCTATTTTTCTATTAAAACTTAAAAGTCTTTAAGCTTTAATCTTTTTCGTTATAAATGGAAGAATTAAAATGTAGTGTACTTTTGTGAGTGCATAAATGTTCGTTGTGAACTTATTTTGATATATTATATTGTTATCATCAGGCTAATCGTTTATTTAAGATTTATCGTATATAAAGTTTAAATGTGTTGGCGAGAAATTGAGTTTTCGATGTTGGGATTTGTTGAGCGTAATTGAATGTCGAAGAGGTTTAGGTTTAGAACGGAATTGTTGCGATATTTGAGGTGTTGTCGAAAATAGATCGGATATTCTTTCGAGTCAATAAAAGATGTACTTTTGTAAAACGGATGTTTTCACGTGTCGAGGTTGATAAAAATGGAAAGTCGATATTTTTAGAAAGGTCATGCCAAAATTTCGTAAACTTTATAAAAGCGTCGAAAATATACTTTTATTATCAAACTTATGTTAAAATGTAGAAAAAAGTTAAGTGTCGAGTTTAGGTCAACATTTTTGGTCGTTGAGTCAACGTTGATGTGTCGGGACACTAAAAGACGAAATACACTAAAAGACGAAACACACTAAAAGATGAAATACACTAAAAGATGAAATGCACTAAAAGACGAAATACACTCAAAGACGAAATACACTAAAAGACAAAATATTTTTTAAGATGTTTCAAAACTTCGAGACTTGTCAAAACTTATAACTTTCAAAAGTACGTTTTAAAAAGGGATACGCCGTGTCTACTCGTGCTTGGATGATCAGTTCTTGTGTTAAGCGTTATTCGTTGTACATCATTCTTAAACGACGACTATATGATAGGTTGTCGCTAGAACCGTGAGATTCATTTTTCTGGATTGTATTCCTTTTGGATCCACTACCCGTTATAAGGTGAGTTCATAGCCCTACTCTTTTACTCGTTTTGACTAAATGTTTTATAACTTGGGGTGAGAAACATTGCTTGTTTTTAAAACTGGACACAAGTACTTTACGTGAGATTTTCCCTGTTTACGTGTTGCCTAAGTAGCTTTTAGACCACTACTGCCCGAACTATCATGAACTGTCAATTTTGACCGAAGGTCGGTAAGGGAGGTGAATGTATATAAATAGATCTATTAGGACTAATTATCCCTATCCGGGTGAGTAGCGCTCACTACCCATGGGGCGCCCGATAAACGGATATATGTCATGTCGTACTAGTTAGGTTGTCTTTGGTCGGACACCTGGAAGGGCAAACAAATACTTATAGCAATGTACATGCTAACTTGCGTAATTAGTTCAAGTTCATGTGATTAGTGCAACGTAAATACTTTTATGGTAAAGTTGTATATGTTATTAACACGTCGCATACGTGTTGATATCTTGTGGGTTACTTATAACAACGTTTGAACTAAACCTATGAATTCACTCAACTTTATGTTGACCGTTTTAAGCATGTTTTTCTCAGGTGCTTAGCATGGATGCTGTTGATTGACTTATGTGAAGTCTATTTGCCTGTACCGGTTTACCAGAGATTTATCTATGTCTTTAAATACCGTTGTTGAACTTATTTAAGCTTCCGCATTTTAACTTTGAATCTTTTAAATTTAAGCGATGTAAAACTTATTATTATTATTTTAAAACTTTGCAATGGTGTTTAATTTTCAAAACGTACCCTTAGAGGTCGTTCTTTATGCTTTGTACTTGAGATGCTCAATAAAGTCACGCCTCCGGATACGTATTCCGTCCAGGCCCCGTCTGGGGGTGTGACAGTGTCACACCCTTCCCCCGTTAAAAGAGCTTTGTCCTCAAAGCTTAAGTCGTAGCATTCGACGTAGATGTGGGGTTAGTGAAGAGATGAGGATACTTTTTCTGCATTTGGTCCTCGCGTTCCCATGTAAACTCAGGACCTCTTTTCGAGTTCCAACGAACCTTAACGATAGGAATACGACTCTGTTTTAAATGTCTGACTTCACGATCCATGATCTCAACCGGTTCCTCGATAAAGTAAAGCTTGTCATTGATTTGAATTTCATCTAGAGGAATAACAAGCGATTCATCGGATAAGCATTTCTTCAGGTTTGACACGTGAAGCGTACTATGAACACAGCTTAACTGTTCCCCGAGTCGGTAAGCAATGGTTCCAACTTTGGCAAGAATCTTGATAGGTTTCCAATATAGATGCGGGTTCACACTTTCCGTTTTCCAAAAGTATCACCATTTACAATGGCGCCAAAACGTATCACCCATTTCCATGGCGATACTTTTAGCATGACTTTATCTCCCACATGAAACTCAAGGGGGTTTCGTCTCACGTCGGCATAACTCTTTTGATGGTCACGGGCAGCTTGGATTCGGTTCTTGATTTGAATGATCTTCTCTGTTGTCCCATGAATAATTTTTGGACCAGTTAGATGACTATCTCAAACTTCAGCCCAGCAGATGGGAGATCGGCATTTACGGCCATACAGTGCCTCGAATGGTGCAGCCTTAATGTGTTAATACAAATATTTGCGCAAAAACGAAATTTATATTTAATGATCTTCATGTTTGATAATAATTTATTTATTATCAATACTACATGTAAATTGTTTCGTAAAAAGTTATTTAGTCGAGTTTACTTGGCGACGACAAATTATTAAGTATGAATTGGCATTTTTACACCTAGTGAATGATCAAGAAAAGTTATCATTTGCATAAACCTTTTTCTAATCAAAATAATTTAAGTTAACCATGATTTAATTATAAGCTTGTTATATTAATCATGGAAGAACAAAATAAGATAACAATAAGTGGAAACAATCTTTCAAAATCTTCCCAAATTAGATGATCTTTCCTTATTGTGATAGATATATTTTGTTCTAGATTAAACTAATAAAAAAAGTTTTATTAAGTACAAATATACATATTTTGTTTAAGATTTGAGGTTAATTCTCTAGAATGTCAAAATAAAACTATATCCCAGCTCCTCATACGAATCCACCAAATACACGGGACAGATCCAGCTGATGGTGGATCTGTGGGTTGCATCGACCAGCTGTCTAGGACTGCATTTAAATTTCAAAGTGTTGCCTATAAATAGCAACCTTAAGTCTTCATTTTATAAACAAATCTTGACAAATATTTTTTTTTTCACCACATATCTTTTGTCTTTTTTCATATTTTTTGATCATTATACTTGTTACATAATCCATTACAAGTGATCAACTCATTTCACCTTTTGGTGAAGAACACTAACAAAGACGTCAAGCTTCAAGTGTTAATAGCTTAGTTTTGTCATCACGTTTGTGCTAATCATTCTTCGTGTATACTTGTGTTGTTGTTGTGGTATATCATAATGTGTATGATAGGTTAGTATTTAGCCATAAAATACATTGTGTGTTAGATGGGTCTATCTCAAAGTAATAAATCGGTATTTAGCTTAGTTCGAAAAATGTGTAAGCGACGTGTAGGTTTTCCGGCTAAGGTGCTTGTTGACCATAGTAAGAAAAACTCTCAAGTTGGGTAACTTAGGAGTGGAGAAGGGAGAATGAGGAGTTTCGTAGTGCCAAACCACATAAATTATTGTGTCATCGGTTTGATCTTTCTTATCTTTACTTGTTCATAATTCATAGATTACTTATTTACTTATTACATCGCTATCATATACACTTGTGTATATCTCCTGAGTTCACATAATTTGACAATCTAAGTTTTATTTTTAAAATGGTAAAAACTATTCAACCCCCTTCTAGTTTCCATAATTGGTATCAGAAGCCAAGGTCACCCAAGATCTTTAACGTATATTATACATTAAAGTTGAAATCTATGGTTGGATAAATATCTAGAAGGGCAATCTATGCAAAGACCACCACTTTTTGAAAGTGATCATTTTATATATTGGAAAAATAGATTTGAAACTTATGTGAAAGATTTAGATCTTTGGCATATTATCTTGAATGGTGATTTTCCACCGGTTGCCAAAAATGAAGTTACCTAAATTTTGAGGGTTGTTCCTTTTGAAGAACAATCCGATGATCTAAAAAGAAAACTTTCTAAAATTTAAAGCTAAATGGTTCTTTATAATTCGTTACGTTAATAAGGAATACGAAAAGAATTTTTTTGTGTAAATCGGCTAAAGATATAGAAATCGTTGTTAACACACATGAGGTAATAGCCCAAGTAATGGATAATTAAATTTGATCTTCTTGTTCAACAATATGAACAATTTACTATCCTTGAAGAAGAATTTATTGATAGCGGTTTAGTAGATTTAACACTTTATACCTGGGCTTAAGCTCTTGATGAAGGTTTCACTTAGCTAGAAACTATGTTATGAAGTTTCTTAGGGCTCTACATCCTAAATGGAGAGCAAAGGTCACGACGATTGAAGAATCAAAAGATTTGTCATCACTAGCTCTAGACGAGCTTATCGGTAATCTAAAAGTACATGAAGTTGTCATGGAAAAGGATTCCGAAATTTATAGAGGCAAAAGGGAAAGGGTTAAGTCCATTGCCTTGAAAGCTAAGAAAGAGTATAGTGATGATGAAACTTTGACATCTGGAAGTGATGACGAAGAATATGCTATGGCCGTAAGGAACTTTAGAAGAAAGGGTAAACTTGTTAGGCAACCAAGAGAAGAAAAGAAGTCATTCCGACAAAGGGATGAAAAGAAAGGAAAGATTGACCAAAAATGCTTTAGATGCGATGATCCAAATCATCTCATTGGCGATTGTCCAAAACCACCTCGCAACAAAGATCAAAAGGCCTTCATTAGAGGTTCTTGAAGCGATAGCGAAAATGACGCCGAAGACAAAACTAACGATGAAACTTGTCTCATGCCAGTCAATCGTACAATGAGAAAAAAAAAAATCTCTTAACGATTATTTTATAGTGATAGGCGTTTCTTTGATAATGATACTATGCAAAATAGAATACGATAGCTTATGTTGAAATTAGCTTAAAAAAATCATTAACAAGAATATAAATTTTAAAAAACTAAAAAGATCTTTTAGAAAAAGAAATTTTAGAATTGAACGATAAAATTAAGAAACTTGAGAGAAGTAAAGAAATTGATATTACGTGTAAGTTATGTCAAGAACTTAAGCTAGATAACGCCATACTTAAGGGAACTCAAGTTAAGTTTGTAAAATTTGATAAAAGCGCTAATTCACTAAGAGAAATGTTAAATAATCAAAAGCCATCTAGTTGTAAAATAGGTCTAGGATTTGATAGTAGTAAAGCGTCAACAAGCGGAACCAAACCCATGAGTTTTGTTAGGTCGTCCGCTGATAATGCAACTGACGTATCCATTATAAAGGTGCACAGATCCACCATACCTAGATCCGTGAATCACATAGTTGCTAAAAAAGTGGCAGAACACATTTTTAGTCCACCAATGTCTTCGAGATCGGATTTTGTCATTACTAGGAAGAAACTAATACATAATAGAATTGAAGAGTCAAAGAAACCGTCTTTAAAACCATCACTTATCTAGGTCGAAAACACATTTGCCTAGAAGAAAGATCTCTTCTCAACTAAGATACAACACACCTCAACCTAGAAGAAACTCTAGAGAACCAATTCACCAAAACCTTTATCCTATGAATTGGAACAACCATCAAAGTCAAGCCTTTGTACATATGGGAAATTGTATCCCATTTTAATATCCCAATCAATTGCAATAAATGCAAGGGATGTACAACACTAACATCTTTGGACCCATGAGATATTGGGGACCAAACGCTTGAATTTATTTTTGTTGAAATAGGTATGCTTGAGAACATGCTTGGAACCAGATGAATGGATCAAAGATAGTGGTTGCTCCAAACATATGACCGATAACAAAAGTCTATTCTTTACCTACAAAGCATACGACGGAGGTAATGTTATCTTTGGAAGTAACTTAAAAGGAAAGATCACAGGCAAAGGTACGATCTCAAATAACTCTCTTACTATATCTAATGTAGAAAACGTAGACAACTTAGCGTTTAACTTACTTAGTATCGGTTAAATTTGTGACAATAAGTGTAGAGTCTTATTCATAGAAGAAGATAGTGAAATAATTAAAGATGGTAAAATCATAGGAAACAGAATTAGGAAAAATGGTTTATACGTAATAAAATTAGGAAATAAGTCTCAAGACAAACCATGTATCGTCACGGTAGTGGATAACTATACCTTATGGCATAAAAGACTTGGTCACGTAAATATGTGTTTAATTCAATCTTTGTCATCTAAAGAATCAGTTAGAAACTTACCTAAGCTAAAACATGATAAACATTTTTGTGATGCTTGCAAAATTAGGAAGCAAGCTCATGCAAATCATAAATCTAAAAATATGGTTTCCACTAAAAGATGTTTAGAATTATTACATATGGACTTATTTGGTCTGTCAGCAATTAAAAGCTATGGAGGTAATTTATACACCTTAGTAGTAGTAGATGATTATTCTAGGTATACATGGACTAGATTTCTAAAAACTAAAAATAAAGCTTTTAAAAAATTTGAAATATTAAGTAGAAAATATCAAAACGACTGGTAGTTCTATAGTAGCTATTAGAACAGATCATGGTCGGGAATTTGATAATAAAGTACAATTCAGAGTTTATTGTGATGCACATGGCATTACTCATAATTTCTCGGCTCCACGTACTCCGCAATCAAATGGGGTAGTAGAAAGAAAGAATAGAACCTTACAAGAGATGTCTAAGACTATGCTTAATGAAACAATACCATTCCACAAAAAGTTTTGGTTGTTATGACGTTGATACCGACAACTTATATAATAAATAGAATTTTTTAATTCGACAAATACTAGGAAAACCCCCTTATAAAATATTTAGAGGTAGGAAACCCTCTTTAGAATATTTTAAAGTATTTGGAAGCAAGTGCTTCGTTTTAAATACTAAATACTATCTAACCAAGTTTGACCCAAAGTCATACGAAGGTGTTTTTCTAAGATATTCTCAAAATAGTAAAGCTTATGTAGTGTTAAATAAACATACAATGAAAGTCGAAGAATCACTCAACGTGACATTCGATGCAAAGGTCATTCCTCCTACCAAATTATCACATTGAGTGGAGGATGGTGTGCGAAAAGGAAGTACGCTATTTAAATTATTCCAAAGTTATTAAATAATTAATAATGAAGAAGATGAGTGTTAGAAGTTGACAAAGTCGTTAATAATAAGGAGTCTAAGAATAATCCACTAGATCAAGTCATAGGAAATATTAATCAAAGAACCTTAAGATCTCAAGCCCAAAATCATAATTTCTTTTGTTTTATATCTACCATAGAACCTACATATGTCAATGCGGCATTAAAAGATGAAAGTTGGGTCGTAGCTATGTAAGAAGTAGACTAATTAATTTTATAGACTAATGATGTTTGGGATTGGTCGCTACACCTGAGTCAATCCGTCATAGGAACAAAATGGGTCTTTAGAAATAAATTAGATGAAAATTGTATATTGTCTAGAAATAAGGCTAGGTTAGTGGCACAAGGATACAATCAACAAGAAGGTATAGATTATGATGAAACATATGCTCCGGTAGCTAGGTTAGAGTCAATTAGAATACTTTTTGCTATTGCTTGTGCAAATGATTTTAAATTATACCTATGGATGTAAAAAGTTTCTTTTCTAAACGGTTTTATACAACGACGAGGTTCTACGGTGCTCACCTAGGGGTTCATTGATTTTTAAAAACTAAATTATGTTTATAAACTTAAAAAAGATTTGTATGGTCTTAAGCAAGCTCCTAAGGCTTGGTATGATAGACTAAAAGCATTTTTGATAAAAACACGAGTATTCAATGGGAAAGGTCGATAACACACTTTTTACTAAGATTGTGTCTCTCTTTTTTTATACTTTTTTTTTTTATTTTTTTTATTTTTATAAAAACCCAACAATAATAAAGTCACATTTATCATTGTTAAGCATATATGGTCAATGATATTTTATTTTGGTTCCACAAGTCAAAAACTTGTGTGATGATTTTGCAAAAATCATGCACGACGAGTTTGAAATGAGTATGATGGGGGAGTTGAACTTCTTCTTGGGTCTTCAAATAAAACAAATGGAAGACGAAATATTTTTCAATCAATCCAAGTACATCAAGGAGATGTTAAAGAAGTTCGGATTGGAAGATTCCAAACCAACCAAGACGTTGATGTCAACGGAGATCAAGCTCACTAAGGACGATGAAGCCGACTCTGTGGATAGCACTAAATATCGAGGTATGGTTGGTAGTTTACTTTATTTAACCGCAAGTAGGCCCGATATTATGTTTAGTGTTTGGTTATGTGCTCGTTTCCAAGAAAATCCTAAGACTACCCACTTAGAAGCCGTTAAGCGTATATTTAGGTATATTAGAGAAACTATACATTTAGGTTTATGGTATCCGAAAGGAACCAGAGTAGAAACTATAGTTTATGCCGACCTGACCACGCAGGCGATTACGTTGGTGTTTGTACATTCATGGGATGTTGTTTGACATCTTGGTTCACTAAGAAACAAACAGCCCTATTACTATCTCCATGACCGTCCGAATATGTCTCCGCCAGGACACGGCAGTGTCTACAAGCACTATGGTTGTACAGCTCTCATCAACTACGACATATGCCTCGACGATCTTTCGATTATGTGCGATAATAAAGGCGCTATTGACTTAAGTAAAAACCCGATACAACACTCTATAACTAAACATATAGAAATCTATTACCACTTTCTTCACGATAAACGTACTAAAGGGCTACTTTTTCTATCGAGAAAGTTGCATCCGAAGTATAATATAGCCGGATATATTAACTAAGACTTTAAAACGTGAAGTATTAATTATTTAAGATTAGGATTTGGAATGATGAATCATAATGCGATAGCGGATCCTTCATATCTTGAAGAATAATCGTAAACTGAAATCTAATGAAGTATTTAAATCATTATTCAAAGGATGTTAATTTCCAATTACAAGTTCAATTACTTAACCTTTCTGATATGACATAATCAAGATTAGAATTTTACAAGATAAAGAAAATATCAATAAAATAACCATAGATATTTTCAAAGTCTACATGTATGGTCAATACATGAAATTACAAAATCGATTGAAAAAGACGAAAAGAAGAATCATCGAATTGCAATTCATACTTGCGTTGACGATGCTTTGTTGAGTCTTAATGTTCATAAATGTTTGTGTTATTAGCAATGGTCAAATTTATGCTAAATGTTAACACTCTCCTAGTAGGATCGACTACGTTGAAATTCCATTAGGAAATTCACGACAAGTTGCACGGTTCGCTCAAAACTTGAACGTCGACTCTAAAAAATTAAAATTACATACTCCTAATAGTATATATAACACACTCTAATTGCCAAAAACACAACACCTTGTCTCAATTTGCTTAAAAATCAACTCTGCCCAAATTTTTAGACAAATGCGATCTACGACATTGTAGGGAGTTCCTTAATAAACATCAAAAATTTCAATCAACCTATTTTACTAAGATTACAATTGTTAGGAGGAATTCTTTCGCTTTATTAATTACTTGCATCTCATTATATAATAGTAAATTTGCATAACTAAAGTAGCGAGCTCACGCAAGCTATCTATGGCAATCATGTCTTCATATATGTCAAGCAAACATCATAACATGTCAAGTCAATATCTTCATATCCTTATTACAAAGTACATTATTCCTATAATGTACCATTCGCGACGTTATATCAAAACGGGCTTTAAACGTTATCGTATACTCTACACCCTAATTCCATAAGATTTAATATCTAAAGTGAACTATTACTAGATACTAAGCATATATACAATTTAATATAATATTTAAATTTGAAATATAAAACTCCTCCAGTCAAAAGTACAAGTCTTAAAGCTAAATATAACAAGTCATTAGCATGACATCTAAAATAGCCGTTTTAACTCCATTTTCATTCTAATTTCTTCACCATCACTTGTGTACAAGCTACTACACTCAATATACAATGTGTAAACCCTAATTATTCTATTCATAAACTTTTCATACATCTTTTTACACTCAAAACCCTATCAAAAAGCAAGAACCCTAAACACCGAGCAAAATACTAAACATGACGTTTCTTCATTTTTTATCCATGTAAACTCAAACCAACACTCCAAATAAGTTGTAATTACTTAAATTACAACATTATCAATCATATTCCATCGTCATTTCATCAATTTACTTCAGCTAGATGCAAATCGAATCCAAGAGACCCTAATTGTGCACTAATTGTAACTTTTGACCTGTTTACTCATTTTCTACCCATTTTAACCCAAACTACCTATCAACTTTGATTATAATCTTATATTAAGTCTTAGGATCAGTAACCTATCATTCTTAATCAAATGCATACCAAAATCCAAGCATAGAAACACAATTCGTGCCCTACTTGAACCCGTATACACCTTTCTTGCAATTTGACCATTTAGAACTTTTTTCAACAATGCACCTTATGACTAAGCAACTTTACATCCTATAGCTTTCACACCTTATACAAACAAATATCTTCTATATTTTCTTTTAAGAAAACACTCCACATTTGCTCATGTTCTTTCATTTCAAGCCGTGGCATCAAAAGGGTGTTCCAACACCTTCTAGTTGATTTCTATCTTACATGACTCATTATGTAGACTTCCCACATCACCCTCTAGCTGTTCCACATGTCCTAAATCAGAATCATAAGGAAACCTTGGCCTTTAAGGGTTGAAACACTATAAATAGGTGTGTTATGCTTCCATTTATACTCATCCCCCACTTCCTCCTCTATAACCCATCATAAGAAGCAAGCTTTGCTCAAATATTCTACGAGATCCTGAGAAGTCCAAGAACAGAAGTGAAGCAAAGAAACCACAGAAAAGAAGCCGAGCTCGTATTCAGCGTACAAAGCTAAAAGTCCCGATTTCAACCCGTTTCATAGCTTTAAGCTCAAACTAGGTTTAGATGTTCTCTTTTGCTCCTTACTCTTATTAATGTTCATATGATTCCTAAATTAAATCTTCCTTAAAGTTTCATAACTTAATTCATGCTCATTTTCCATTTTGATCCAAAACCGTACACCCGAAACCCTAATTTCGCGTTTTTCTTAAAACTAAATGTTATAATAGTTAAATGTTGTTATAATCTATCTTAGCATGCTTAACTAATTTAAAATAACCACTTTATTGATTATTGAAGGAATTTGAAACTTAAAACCCGTGCGTTTACGTTTTGAAACCCTAATTCGACCCGTTTTGCTTCCTAGGCTAAACGAATCATTTTTTAAACTTGCGTTACGTTAAAACTTCATATTTTAGTTTATTATAACTTATAAATATATTTTGAAATGCTAAAATAAGCTTGCATGGCAATTTGGACATGTTTTGTAATTATAATCCATGCAAGGGGTATATATCGTAACTTTCTGAAACTTATAACTAAAGGGGATGAATATGTCATTTTATCAAAGTTATAACTATAGGGGTCTATTATGTCACTTTCCAAGTACAAGTTACTTGGTATATCTTTTATACTGAAGACCTACTAGTAAAAGTGCAAACTCGAGGGTATTTTGGCCGGGCACTTTTCAAACTCAAGGGTCTAAAATGTAACATTTTGAAAAAGTATAAAATCATGTTTAAAACCTTACAAGACATAACTTTAATTAACGCTTCTCGTGCTTAACATTTCCAGTATTATCAAAACCACTTAACACCGATTATATGGATCTTATATTAGGGAGCCTTTCATATTAAGAGTTTCATCTTGGTATTACGTTATGACTGAGTTGTGGGGTTTCGATTTAAAGTTCCCTTAGATCTCAAATGTTTACGAGATGACTTTGAATTTTGATGGCCCAAAACGGTGATACAATAATTCTAAACTTTCCAATCAAACTCATAACTCTCTGAACCAAAGTTCTAGAGTACAATTTCCTAAGGACTCCAACATATTTACTCAGGTTGCGTTACGTGCTGTTTACTATCATTTGACTATATCAACATTCCCTGTTAGCATTGTGATAAGGTCGTGAGCTTTCATTATCAGATTATTTAATAATCTACCTATCAGGTGAGTTCATAGCCTCGCTTTCAATCTTTTGAATGTTTTATAAACCCGCGAGGGGGATACATGCTTGTTAAAAACTCTTTTATATACTCGTTTATCTTATAACAATGTGATTACTTTTCAAGGACTTAGTCGAGTTAATTAGCTGCTTTTCAATCTATTTTGAATGTTTAATAAACCCGCGAGGGGATACATGCTTGTAACAAACTCTTTTACATACTTCTTTATCTTATAACATGTGATTACTTTCAAAAGCATAATGAATTTTAAACCCATATTTCAATCTTTGAATACTTTATAATACTGTGATAACTGCTTACTAAACATGAATGCAATGTTTTCTAAATGTATGCTACCCAGATTATATTATGCACTAAGTAGCTTCCAGTGCCATTATTTTACATATAATGAATTATTAATTACTGCATTGCGAGTGTGGAACGTGAATATTTGAATATATACTATTGGGGGTGACGGCTCCCGTTGTAGACCCATTGCTTAGGGTAGCCAAAGCATATATTTGTCCATAATAGTGTAAACCTTGGCAAGATACCTTTTCCACGGGGTCACTCTGTACCTCTAACCATTAGCACTACGTGTTTTCCATGTTAATGATTGATGTCATGAGCTTAGATGCATTAAATAATGTTCCCATGATGATTGTCCCTTGCAATACCAGTATTTCCACTATAACTGTTTCAACTATTAATTTTAAACCTAGAATTTCATCAACTTTGTGTTGACCTTTTTATGCTTGTTTATCTCACTGTTATTGAGTAACTTATAGCATGGAGTGGCCATGGACATGAAGATGGCTAAAAATTGTTTATTATTCTCATTTTATGTTTCTAGATTTTGGGGACCTGCTTTGTTAAAATCTATGATTTGAAAATGAATGAATAACTTTATCTTTTGAATAAACGTCTTTTTTAGGGTCGTTTCTTATGTTTATGATTGTTGGTGATCATGAAGTATTACCCCAGTTTAGTCGCTGCTATTTTGTAAAAAATGGGGGTGTTACAGATTCGGTATCATAACGCCATGGTTATAGAGAACAAGGTCAAAACCTTAAATATAACACATTTCTTTTCTAGCATCAAAGTCCTCTGTGCACCTACCATTCCGGAACAAGTATGTAAATAAAAATATCTATTATACTACTTACATAATTATAACTTATGTTATTTACCAATAAGGCCGTTATCAGAACGATGTCTTCTCCCAATCGCTCTACTTCCGATATTGAGGATGCTTTTTCCTCTATGAATATTCTTAACTATACTTCGGTCTCATCAGATTATTTCCCAGTTTCATTGGGAAGCAATTTCTTTTAACTCTTCGGATACTCTAACGATAATATGATTCCACGGTATTCTCATCTTTTCTACAAATAATACTTATTTGAAGAACATACAAACATTTTATGCTAAAGAATCCCCTACTTCATCCACCAGATCCTATTACTCCACCAGCTATTTTAACTCCATCTCTGGTATTACCACCATCACTACTATTTGATCCCCGATATTTCTTTGTTCCTGAAGAACTATTACCACCTAAGAAGCGAATCCATTCCCCATCTTCTTCCTCAACTACGTTATCTAATTCATCTCGGAATCAAACTTGTAATTTGGTATCACCATCTTTCTCAGTTTATACTCCTACCCCACCTCAAATATTTGAAATAGGAAAAAGTTCAATTAAGATGCATCTGAAACATCATGAGGAACAAATCGAAGATATTTTGAATTACTTAGATGAACTCTCTTTTCACCGCATTGAGAAAATGGAAGAAGGACGTATTAATGATAGAATGATCATACGAAGAAATGGTAACGAACTAAAGACCGAACTTAAGAGAATCCGTACTCAGATTATCAAACTTCAAAAGAAGCAGTTAGGGCAAAAGGATAAGATTGCCTTTGCTCACTACAGAATTTCCAATCTCGAACAAATCATTGAGGAGAACCAAGCTCGTCACCAAACAGATCTGGAGGATCTTTAGGATGTCATCTACCGGCTCAAAAATCAACTAGTTATAGCTTTATCCTAGCCACAGGATGTGTGGTATAAATAAAAACGCTTGTCAAATCTTGACTATGTATAGTAAAAAGGCAAGTTGTTTATACAAAGGCAATCCTGGTTCGTACCTTATTTCCAACTTATCTCTCTTTCATCATCATCTCCATCATTTGCATCATTATCTCCGTCTTCATCATTATGAATCATACCATAACCTCTAAGTGCTTAAAATCCAAAAATAGGCATTACTCTTTAAGCATTTTAAGCATCACATTTTCTTTTAAGTATTACCTTTCAAAACTTGTTATGTCATTCTTACTACGTGTTGTCTTATGTTGATAGAATGCCTCCTAAAAGGATGTCAACATTTGAAACACCAGCCATAACTTTGGCTGCTATCCAGCAACTGATTACTAATGGCATTGCCACAGCTCTGGAAGCACAAGCTGCAATAATGGCAAGAGCTAGTAATCCCAACAGGAACAC
>BQNB010111350.1:2676-22369 GCA_026074375.1 Tanacetum coccineum
AACTACCGATCCAACACCGATGATAAATCCTATGATCTTCAAAAACAATTCAACAATTTTATGAAATCTCAGCAATCAACCAACGCTTTTGTCAAAGAAACATTCATGGACCTCAAAACTTAACTCAAAACAGTAGCAAAAAATTATCAAGCTTCAATCCAAAACCTTGAGACTAAGTTCGATAGACTCGCTGACAAGCAATCTGGTTGACCTTTTGGATCTCTTCCGAGCAACACTCAACCAAACCTATGAGGTAATAACTCTAAAGCCTATCAACCACCACAATCTCGTAATGAGCATGTGAATGTCATGTTCACAAGAAGTGGTAAATCCTATGATCCACCAGTCAACCCAAATGATCAATGAAACAATTCTAAAACCCTTATCAACTTTAATAGCGATGATGAAGACGATGAACCTACACCACAACCAAAAACTTAACCTCTAAAATCATTCAAAGAAACACCGTTACCCAAACTATACAAACCAAAAATCCCATATCCTCAACGCCTTAGAAAAGATAAAAAGGAAGCCCAATACAGAAAATTCATCGACATGATCCGGGCCGTCCGAATTAACGTACCTCTTGTTGACATCTTAGCCGGAATGCCTAACTATAGAAAATTTCTCAAAGAACTCATAAGTAACAAACACAAAATCGAACAAATTTCTGCCGCTTTTCTAAGCGATGAAAGTTCAGCCATTCTTCAAACCAAAGTTCCACCCAAACGTGGAGATCCCAGAAGTTTCCTTATTCTATGTAACTTCAATAAAACTTTCTCCTATAATGCTATAGCCGACCTTGGTGCTAGCATTAACCATATGCCATATTCCTTATATGCAAAACTATCTCTCGAAACTCTCAAACCTACCAAAATGAGCGTAAGATTAGCCGACCGATCATTCTGATACCCTATTAGAATAGCTGAAAATATGCTCATTGAAGTTGGTAAATTCACTTTTCATACCGATTTTGTTATTCTTGAAATGGAAGAAGACAGCAAAGTTCCTCTCATCTTAGGACGACCCTTTCTTCACACTGCTAATGCAGTAATTCGAGTTAAACAGAAAAAACCCAATCTTGGAGTTAGGACTGAACGAATGATCTTTAATATTGACTCTGCCATTAAACACTCTTATTCAAACGATGATACATGTTTAAGTATCGATGTTATCGATGAAATCTTAGAAGAATATTTTGATGCTCTTCTAGATGAAGGAAGCAAAATCCTCTATTCCATCGAAGGAACCATTCTCGAAGAAGAAATCTTTTCTGAATTAGATAAATTCATAGCAATGGCTGCAAATAAAAACTATGACTCTGAGTCCGATGAAGAAGAACCAAAATTTGAGAAAATTACCATCAACACAGATTATAAAATTAAAACATCTCTCGAAGAACCTCATACGGATCTTGAACTCAAACCTCTTCCTGATAACTTAGAATATGTATTTTTGGAAGAACCTTATTTTCTTCCTGTAATCATATCATCTCAACTCTCTGCTCAAAACAAAAGCAAACTTGTATCTGTCCTTAAAAACATAAAGAAGCATTTTGCCTTGAAAACAACAGATACAACAGTCACTGTTAATCTGCCCATCATTCTGTAAACACAAGATACAACTTCTGGATGACAAGAAGCCAGTTGTCCAAAAACAGATAAGGTTAAATCCAAACATGCAAGAAGTCGTTAAGAAAGAAATCATAAAAATCTTGGATACCGGTATTATTTATCCAATTGTCGATAGTCCTTGGGTTAGTCCTATTCACTGTGTACCAAAGAAAGGCGGTATTACAGTAGTCATAAATGAAATATTGACAACTGTCCAACAAGAACCGTACGGTTACGAGTAGCACTCGATTATCGTAAAATTAATTAAGCGACAAATCCGCAAAGATCATTTCCCTTTGCTGTAATGGATCAATTTTGGGAAAGACTTGTAGGTAATAGAAATATTTATGATTCCATCTTTGGTTGTTTCTGGATAATTCCTAAATATTCTATGCGATCCGTATGGACCAAGAAAAAACAACGATCACATGTCCGCTGGACGTGTACAATAACGCTGTATAGGCTGAATACCTTTCAAATATGTAATCTATCAGCGACAATTTCCAAAGGTGCATGTTGGCAATCCTTTTCACTTAAATGAGTTGAAGAATCAGTCGAAGTAATCATGAGGACGAGATTTCTCCTCGTTCTTTAGAAAATATCTTCGGACAAATGCCTAAACAACCTCGCTAAAATGCTCTAGCAAGTTGCAAAGATTCACAACATTGTCCTTAATTGGGAAAAATATCACTTCATGGTCAAAGAAGGAATTGTGCTTGAACACAAGGTGTCTGGCGCAGGACTTGAAGTCGACAAAGCAAAGATCGAAGTAATCTCAAAATTTCCACCCTACCAATATCAAAGGTGTTAGAAGCTTTCTTAGACATGCCGGTTTTTATTGACGATTCATAAAAGATTTCTCAAAAATTACCCGACCTCTAACTAAGCTGCTTGAAAACGATACTCCGTTCGAATTCAATGATGAATGTCAAAAAGTATTCGAATTATTAAAAGAGAAACTCACATGAGCTCCTTGTAATACGTAAGCCCAAACGAAGAAATCATTTCAATTTTAAACCTATTTAAATGTTTCTGATACAAGTGATTTCGCAGTTGGATGCGTCTTAGGTAAAAAATAAGGTAAAAACTTTTTCACCTAATCTATTTTCGCAACCAAAACTACACAACCCAGCTCAACAAAAATACACCATAACCGAGAAAGAACTTATGGCTATAGTTTTTGCATTCAACAAATTTAGATCTTATCTTATACTATCAAAAACTAATGTTCACACTGATCACTCAGCTCTTAAACATCTGTTTAAAAAACAAGACGCAACCCGTCTTATTCTATGGATTCTACTCCTACAAGAATTCGATATAGAAATCAAAGATAAAAAAGGTACAAAAAATGTTGTTGCCGATCACTTATCTCAGATTGACAATAACAAGACAAGTGATGACAGTGAAATTGATGAAAACTTTCCTGAAGAAAACCTTATGGAAATTAACACCAAAGATGAACCATGGTTCGCAGACTTTACAAACTATTTTATGGGTGATATTATACCAAAAGGGATGATGTACCAACAAAAGAACAAATTTTTCTCTGACCTCAAACACTACTTTTGGGAAGAACCCTATCTTTTCAAAGTATGTTCTAACGGTATGATTAGACGATGTGTCTATGGACCAGAAACTCGTACCATTTTAGATCAATGACGACGGCGGCGACAAATAACAAGCGAACGATTCGCCGACAGAGCCTCATACTCTTAGTGACACTATAGTCTAAAGAGTGTTAGGACTCAGTGAAGAATGCGCGCGACCACACTATCATAAACTATAGCGACTATGGGACACACGACAGGACAATGAATGCCTCTAGAGGTGGCAGCGGGGTGTAAACGAAATTACCGTATTGATTGACAGGGAAGCGGCTAGTGGCATCACATTCGTATGAGTACGAGTGACAAAGCTAAGAGAAGCGTACACTATATACATATACAGTGTGGGTGAAACCCACAACTGAGCATTTGCGTGATAGTAATGATTTCTACAGAAGACTATGGCTTACTCTTAGAGAGCGAGAGAACAAAGATCAACGGGTAAGGTACCATAAAGTCAAAAGTAACGACAAGCTCATTGACTCCGGGTTTATTCAAGCATTATTATCGGATGAGTCTTAACAGCGTGGTATCAATGTAGGAAATAATTGCATAGTATTTTTTTTATTGTAGCTGCATGTAGAGTGCGTTGACATAGTTAGGGGGGAGCGTATGTTGATGGTGGTTGTTGAGAGTGGTGTGGGGAGGGGGGAAGGTGTTTACTTATGCTGTAGAAGTGCTTTAATTGTGTGGATATAGTATAAGATACTACTGTACAGGTCATAAATGAGTAAAGTCAGAGTAAAGGATGTAATAGCACTTATAAGTTACAATCTAGACATGTGTGCTAAGAGCTTGGTATTCATGGGGCCAAAGCTATCAGGCGGCTTGTGATTCAACTGCGATTGAATCGCGGCATTACTGCGCGCATACTACTACTTAATTATACTAATGCATAAATGTCAATGTTCATAGTACAGATATGCACAGCCGACCAGTTGCTTATTCTAGCAAAAATTCTTGTGGCAATTTGGATGTCAATATATGCATGGTAAAATATGGAAAAGGGCAACTTGATTTGCTATCCTTATTTAACTGGACAATCCAAATTATGCGCTAATGTTATTATCTTCGATCTGGTAGCTATGGGGCGGAGGTGGGGATCATATTCAGTTGATATTTAAAGGTGGTGTGAATAAATAGTCTGAGTGCGTAATAGCGGATGTCTTAATTTAAAATTACGTATAATGAACTGTAGTTAAATGTTTTTATCACTCTTTCTTAATTGAATCAATATTTATGAAAGTTGTGTCCATTAGATCATCCGATCCCACTGGGCCTGCTAAACTAGAATACGGCTACGACGAGATTGTTAATCTGATTGGTACATAAAGAGGTGTCATCTAATCATAACTTATAGACGACTGACTGATAGTGTATCAGATAATGCTTATTACATGCAAGCCAATCTTTTGTGAATAGATGGTCTTTTGGGAAGACAGTAGGTGTGGATAGTTTTCTCACAGTGTCTATTGTGTGCACGAGAGGGGGGGGGGGGGAGGGGGATGTGGTGTGGGGGTGTGTTCTCTATATAGGTGTCTGAGTGGTTGTGTATTCAGTGTTGGCTTTTGTTATATTCATATGGTGAGCAGGTGAGGTGTTTGGTGGTGGAGAGATTAGTGGTTGGTTTGAGTAGTTAGGTGTCTTCTAGTAAGGGGGGGGAGAGGTATAGAAAAGGGATGTGTGGGGGGGGGGGGGTTTATGTGGGGGGGATGAGAATGATAAAATTATATTGAGGGTTGATCTGTTTGTTCTGAAGTGATTTTATTGGTGTAGGGGGGGTTGTGTGGGTTGAGGAGAGTTGTGCGTGTGCGGTGAGTGGGTGGGTAGGGGGGGGGGGGGGTTTGTGGTGGGGGTGGTGGGTATGAGTCTTAGCGGGGGATTGAGTTTTACTAGGTATGTTGGGGAGGAGTAGTATGAGAGTGCTATAGTAGTTTCATTATAATTGGTGTTGTAAAAAAATAAAGTTTTGTTATCGACTTTCCCTTTCCTACTTGAAGAAATCGAATTCTGCCATTTCGGAATGCCACAAAGCTCTAATAAGCGACCAAGGGTACTCACTTCCTCTGTAACAAGGTAATGAAAAGATAATGAAAAGATAATGAAGTTAGTCAACCCCGTTTTCTCTTTACATCACATACCCCACCACCCACCCCTCAAAAACAAGTGGTCAAGTTAAAAAAAACACAAAACGAAAGCCCTTAAAAAGAATTCTTAAAAAAAGACTATTAAAGAAGACAATCCCTGCTATTTTGGATCAAAGAGAAAAACATGATGGTAACGCGACTTGTAGGCTTTTCGCACTAGGCTTAATAAAAAACAGCGCGGCGTCAACTGGTACAAGGGACACCGTAAAGGGTATCACTCAGGGGGATACTAGTTATAGTACCGAGCACACAGTGGAATTATATGATAGTAAGAAGTATTCGTCTCGTGTGTACAATAGACGAAGTTATGGGTACTATCTATTTACATAGGACGGGTGTCTGGGGGGGGGGTATGTATGTGGTGTGAGAGGTGGGGGGGGGGGGGGGGGGGTGGGTGTGTATGGTGTTTTGAGACAGGATTGAGATGGAGGGTGTTATGGGCGTTTGGGGTGTGGTAGGGGGGGTCTATGATATGTGGTTTAGTGAAAGTTGTTATTGTGATTAAATTGAGAATAGTTGATCTCAGTGAAAAAAATGAAATGTTTCAATTAATCATGAATACTGAAACAAGGCGGTGCAAAGTTAAAAACCTTATGACATTCTACATAGAGTCTATCTATCTCAATCTCGGAAACACAACTATCTCGATCGACCTACACAACTCGTTTGTACAAGGACCTGGGTCCAAAACCAAATCTAATGGCATTATAGAAAACGCGTAAGGGAGATGTGAATGAAAAAAATTCACACTCTACAATGGTGAACTATTTTTGTGTGGGGAGGGGGGGGTGCGGTGGGAATGATCATATGGTTTTTTTTTATTTATACAGATTTAGATTTATTTGATGCTTGGACCTATACGTATGAAATCATCAATAAATCCGTTCGGACTCATAAAAGATGCCCCAAAACTATTCAACGCTCATTTCCCCACCAAAACTAGATTCCCGGCCGTGATATCCGCTCACAAACATCTAACAAGCCTCCTCCTTTCCACAACCAGCTCGCCGATGGAGTGGACATCGGCGCGCGTTTAGCAAACACATCCCACCCGCATCCCTACATCTTCCCTCCGCTCTATAACGCGCACCCTCCACACAAACCCCCCCCAACCTCTCAAAAATCTAACAAACAGTGTGCGTGTTACCGTACCGGGTGTGTGTGAGGGTGTGGGTAGTTCGGCGCAATCCGTAAGAATAGTTTGGCGCTCGCAGCGCGGTGTGTGTAGGGTGGGGTGTTCCCCGGGATATCTCGTTCTAAAACCCGCTCTATTGTTATGACTCTAAATAACGTACATCCCTCAGCCTCCTACTCCGTTCTTTAGAAATTGTTTTGCCTAGTGTCTTGCCATCCCTTCCCCGTCTTCTGCCGTTTGTGAACCCCTTCCCACCTCACGGCTCCTTACCTTCTTGTTCTCCTACTTTTTATTTTTCCCCTGTGTTAGCCTTCCCCACACCTCCTGCTTATTTGACCGCGTTTGGACCCCCTTTCCGGTCCCTTTACCCCAACCCCCCGCTCCCCCATCCTCCCCTCCCCCCTTCCCCCTCTCTCCCTCCCTCCCTCCCTCTTCCCTCCGGCCCCTCCGTGTCTCCCTCTTACGCTTAGTTTGGCGCCCCCTGTCTTTGCCGCGCTCGTCATCCCCTACCCTCGCTTCCCGCCCCCCGTCCCCTTTCCCTCTCCCCTCCTTCCGTCTTGGCCCCTCCACTCCTTTCGTTTCCCGCTTCCTTACCCTCCCCTCTTCGTCCTCTACCTACCTGCACCCTTCCCCGTCCTCCTCCTCCTCATCAACCTCATCCCTCGAATCATTGGCGTCATCCCTAGGATGAAAATCTCTCCGACATCATCAACTCCCATCAATCTCATCTGCTCCCCCCCGTCCCATAGGATAGTCCAACCGGACTCATCACTCTGTCTCAACATCCTCGTACGACGTTCCTCTGGAACCTCCTCGGAATCCGACTGACAGTATACATGTCTAAGTGACACACAAGTAGGTGATCAACAGGAGGTAATATTGCTGCTCTTAACTAGAAAACTCATGCTGCATCTATGCCTCGTCCTGAGGAATAGGCGGTGTGCTGTGTGTCCCTGGGCCTGGAATGTAATCAGGGTGAGGGTGGGCTACTGCTGTAATCGGGAGTCTGTCCGTGATCATAATACGATGACCTCCTGGAATGCCTCCCTTCAGATACCTCCTCTATCATCGGGTCCCTAGAAGCTCAGCCGGCTTAGAGTCAGTGTAGACGGAGTGTAGGTAACAAGCATATGTCGCAGAAGAACATGATTTACTGCAAAAAAACAAAATAACTTTTAAAAGTATTACTTAATAGAAGGATCGATTATGATAATGTCTGTAAGCTTTAATAATCAAGATCTTATAGTAATATATGTAATATCATTTATATACACGTATATCAATTATGTAAGCACTTAGTACCCTACTATTGCTAAAATAGTGCATGTCATGTAAGCATATATTGCTAGATTTAAACAGTAATGCAGTATGACCCCCTCGCACAATCCCATTTGTGAAAACATTATTTAAAAATGGTTTATAGCCAGGACAAAACTTTTGACCATAAGCCGGTTCTCTATAACCTTGGCTTTTGATACCAATCAGTAAAACAACCACAAATCTGAGCACGCACGGAAAATGTTTTGAATATAACCGAGGGCAAATTTACATTTATGGATATAATATAGCAACAAGATTATGAAACGACTACTAAACGTGGTCGTTTAGAAAAATAAAGAAACATTGTATTAACAAAATGCTTGTTTGTTTACAAAAGCCCATGGCTTCAAATTGTTCAACAATATAAAAAAAGATTTCGGTTATAGTGTAAACAAAATTTCCCCAAAATGTAATAAGACCCCAAATCTTAAGTGTTGAACTCTTCAATTATTGACTTCTTCAAATGTATTCATCGTACCTCGTGGTGCCTTATTGACCGCAGAAAAACATGCTTAAAACGACAACAAAATGTTGGGAATTCATAGGTTTTATGAAAAACAATAGTAGGAACCGCAAGATTTCCAAGGTGTTATGAATAAGCAACACATGCAAACATCATAAAAAGAGATCACGTTTACCTAAGCTCGATAACACTGAAGCTCGGCAATGTATGAATGCAATATATTGCCAATAGAATTTGCCCTTGAATGATGGTTTAATTCTAGAAATATTTCTAAACAAATGACCCAAACATCGCCCAAAATCCATTCCGACATGGTATCAAACGATTCGTTCCTAGTGAACAGCTAATTCACATCGCCACCCGACACGGGATTGTCAATCCCAAATAGATCTATCTATAACAATGTTGCGCTCACAATCCAAGTAATTGGACAAGTTCATATAAAGGGCCTCAGTGGTTTTCCCTCGCGTACTTAGAAGACAAACACGTAAATCATTTTGTAAAAAATTGTACAACTTGCGTCCAATTTGTAAAACAATGCATGTTTCTTCTAACTTACCCTAAGGAAAAGTAAATCCTATTAAATAAATGTTAAAACAAGGGCTTATGAACTCACCATAAGAGTGAATATCCTCTGGGAAATTGATTATAAATAAATATCCAAAGTATGAACCACACCGTCAAATACCTAAGAAAATAACGGCCATTCTTAGTCCTACAAGTTTAGTAGACTAAAAGACTCGATGATATAGATTTGGCTAAGTTTATATAAACTGTTATTTCACTTGTGTGGTGGAGTAACATGTTTAATGATATTTGAAATTTTGTTTGATGGCTCTTAGGGAAAAACGGATATACTTTCATAATAAATTTACTTATTTATTAAGATCGTGTAAATTAAACCCTTTTTAATGTCCAAATATATTTAAATTTCGATCGGGAGCCGATTCTTTTAAGCGTTTTATTATTTCACTTTGATCACAATATAACCCTTAAGCTTCTAGATATTACATCTTTAGTCCCTAGGTTTTTTATAAAAATATAAACATTTACCACTGAAAACCCTTTAGTTTTTTTGATAATTAACATAATTAGGTCCTTTAAGTTTAATCCAAAAATGAAATTTAGGTCTTTATAGTTACTAACTGTAAATATAAGTCATTTACTACTGGTAATTAGAACTGGTAGGTAAGCTATAATGGTTACTACTAGTAGATATAGTCATATATACATCAGGTAGACATAATTAGGTTACTCCGGTAGAATAATATTGTCATTCGTACTTGGTAGTTAATATCATGGTTACTACTGTGTAAGATAAATATTACTTACTACAGGTAGCCAACATATATGTTACTCCTATCTACTCCTAGGTAGAATAATATTGTCATTAGATAAACTAGGTAGTCAAACCAATAAATGGTTACTACTGGAAATAGTGTATAGTTAGAAGTCTGCCCTGGTAGTACAAATTCATACGGTTAACATATTTAAGATTTGCTTAAGAATTAAGAGCTGTTTGGGTCTTATGATAAGCTCGGATGGAGCTTATTTATTTTGAGCATAAGGCTCGTATGGCCCAACAACACCATTTAACTGAAATTTAGATAACCAAGGTCCATTAAGGTTCGTTCGGTTATATTTAAAAGGGTATAAAAGGCCTATATAAGTATACAATAATCTCGTTGACACCTTAATAAGCTTCGTAGAGCATATTAAATAAAGCCTATAAAGGGTCTCCACTTGCTGGGGCCCTGTTGGGCCCCGAGTGTTGGTGCTGTGTGAGGTTAAACTTAGCCATTAGTGGCCTGTTGCGGTTGGTATAAGTACCTCGATATAAGACGAAACCGTTTTAACAGAGCTAGATATGACCAAAATGAATGAGCTTATTGCATGTCATAAGGGTCGTGTTTTTTGTTACATGCACACACCTAGATAAGGTTGCCTACTCATATCCTTAGTCCTTCTGGTCGTGTTTACAAGAAATTTTCCGGTATAGTTTTGTCTTAACCATTTTGTTGTATAATTGTATATTGTTTACAGTCTGGTCCAAGTTTTTTCATAAAATAGGTGCACCTAAGGCCCCTAGATATGAAACATAAACATCTTTGTACATGCGTTTTAATTAGGTCTTTGCACCACACAAGTATAACATGTACATATATAGGTGTGTGAACCCTATATGGGTCCGCGACACAAAGTCTAGGAAATCAATCGACAATTAAACTATGAATGCAAAGAGTCGTGAGGGACTTACAAGGGTCCGTATACACTTAGAATTGAGAAAGTGTAAAACGTGATTGTGCAACCCTTAGCTCTGTAGACCCCTTGTGCACTCATTGTATTAAATCCCTTAGCTTGTTGTCGTGTTTTCTCAAATGTGCCAACATAGGAGTGTATGGATGCCGTTTTGTGATCCGAATGAGAGAAGAAAGTATATAAGAGTTGGAAAATGTGTTAAGTGAGCAAGTGAATTATTATTTATAGGATGAGAAAGCTAGTTAGCTCCTTGGTTTTCCACAAACCAACCCACACCGAACAAAAAATTGGTGCCATAGGAGGTTGTTAATTATTAGAATCCTAGTTGCTAACACTGGTATTACCAAAACCACTTATACCAATTCTTAATTACACTCAATAAGAAATACAAGATTTGGCTAGCTAGCAAAATCTTATGGATTTGCAGTTTGGTTTCCAAGTCATTTAATTCCGCAGCACAAAGGACAATCAAGAGGCAACAATGGTTCTTACCAATGTGTAAATTGATTAATAGGGAAGACCATTAGGACAAGATATTAATGAGTTTAGATGAAGCACTAGTACTTAGTAAGGATCATTAGAAAGAAGATTTTCTACTTGTTTAGGACCCTTAACAAACCCGTCCCCTAGTGGGTATATGAACATAATCTGATAAATTTTTGTGTTAAGGTTATTAACAGCGGTATTGGTTTTTTTGATTCTAGATAATTATAGGAATTTCTGGGGTGTTGAAATCAAACGTATATTAAATATTGCGAAAACGTAACCCTTTTTTGCATTACCCAATAAAAATAAATACGCAAAGTACAAATAATCATCTTCTTGTAGATTATTTCTTACTTGGTGGATTTTAAAATCTTAATCTTAATTTATTTGATGACTGATTACATTAAAATATTATTATCTAGTCTAATAACTAAATAAACGCGATATTTAACTCCAAAAGCAAAATTAAAAGTAAACGCTTATCTGGACTAAAATGAACAGTGACTAATAATAGGAGTCGTAAAATGACCTGAAATTGAGAAATGTTACAGTTTGCGAAAAATCGTATGATGGTTTACAAGACAATAGCTAAATGACTCATGGGGTGATAGTAAAATAATTTATGTGAATAAAAATGGTTTTTTATATTAACGTAAGGAAACAAGATGATTCATTTAAGGTGATAGTAACGTAGTTATTTGAGATGGTGTGCAAAAATAGTATAGTGGGATATGTCAAGGAGATAATTCCATAAAAGGTTATTCATGAAATGATTGTAAGTAGTTAAATAAAATGATAGTTTAATTAAACGTATGGAAAAATAATTTTTCAACATAGTAAAATGGTTTATAAAATGGATAGTTTATCAATCGATAGTAAGAGGTAAGTTCATTATGCAATCGACTTTGTTTATGAGGCCGATAGGGCAAAAAATTTTTTTTATGAGATGGTATCAAAATAGTTTTTTTTCGAGGGAATCACGTGAACCAGTACTTCATAATGTAATAGTAAGGAGTTTATGATGTGATAACAAATTGTTTGTGAATTGATACAAAGTAGTTTGTAAATTGGACCAACGAAAACGCGTATTTACGAAAGGACAGACAACAAATACATTATATTAGTAATTGAAAAAGGTTTATAAAGTAGTTGTAAAAATATTTAAGGAACCATAGTAGTTTTAAGGAGTGGCTTGCATAAATATATAGAGAGTTAAAGTAAAATCGATGAAGTTTTCATGACACATGAGTTTTGATAAATTATTTTAAATCATCCACCCACCCTAACCAAACGGAACATGTAAAAAGGAGTATAACGTGAATTTCTTAGAGGAAATAGAGTCTATGAGGTTATGGATTTCCAACCTTAAGGTTTCACTAGTAAAACGTCACAGAGATGCGTAGGATGGTTTCAACACTATGAGGCGGGTGTTTCAAACTGAAGTTTAATGGTAAGATAACTATGGAATTTTGCCGGACTGTAAATAATGTACAATGTTATGTAAACGGTATTATGTAAAATCATAAAAAGTTTCAAAGACCATCGTGTCATTCACAATGTCTTGAGAAAGTCTTAGTATTTATATAAATAATTTCTATATAAAACAACACGTGAAAATAATCGCAGAGAAGAAAGTATATATATATATTATATATAATAAACTTATATATGATGGGAGCTAACTTATGCTGATTAATATGAAATAGTGACTCAACGCCACCTCAAAGATGACATGGCACACACATGACGTGGAATATTTTGGGATAAATAAGATATACACTCCATATATATATATATATATATATATATATAAAGGAAGGTTAAAATAAAAAGACAAATATTCGTGAGAAGGATAAAAAGAAATTTTTTTAAAAAAAAGTTCTCGAAAAATTCTAAAAAAATTCCATTAAATCAGGTATGTTGGTGCGATAAAAACATTTGTAAAAAAGAAGTTTTTCTAATTTTGAGAGTTATTATAATATAATTTATATAAATATTTATAATTAAATACGTTTTTTTTAATGCCAAAAAAAAGAAATTTGATGCACAAAAAAATTTTGATGCACAAATTTTTTCGACTTGTTACAGTTAGAGATGCGCAATAAAATTTTGATAGCCAAAAAGTCCAAAAGAAGTTAGGTACAAAAACGAATTTTTGATGCACAAAAAACCGATTTTAAAAATTGCACAAGAAACGTATTTTTGTAATAAAAAAATTTTCGGCTAAAACTATCCACTTATTAGAAAAACTTTCCTTTAACACAACTTTTTCCACACGCACCAACATACACGATCTTCTGTGTGGAAAATTTTCAGAATTTTTTTGATAACTTTAAAAAAAAAAAATCTTTATTAATATTAAAATCCTTTCTCCACGAATATTTGGTCCCCTTTTTATTTATGATCTTTACATATATATAATAAATATATATATAATATATATATATATATATATATATATATTATATATATAATAGAGGCGTATATATATATATATATGGTATATATATAACTTATATTTAAATGTGGGGGCTAACTAAGACTGGATTTAGATATAAAATAATGACTCAACGCCACCTCAAAGATGACATGGCACACACATGACGTGGAATATTTTGGGATAAATAAGATATACACTCCATAATTAGATTTGATATTTATCCAAATTTATTAAAAGTAAGATATACTCCCAAATTATATGGTAAAATTTTTAAGATATATCATCCTCACAACCGATTACCAGTTTGTTTGCATATACTTCTTTTTTAATTGTTGCTTTGTCAAGCCAATCGTCAGGAAAACAAAAATATCAACCATGCTTTATGATTTATTATTGGCCCTTCATTATTTTGTTTGTTTAATGTGTAACAAGTACCTCGTCATATTAGTTTTCTTAACATGCTTGGTTTTACAAAAGATGCAAGTGATGTTTGAGGCACAAAAACGCAAATGGTTTACCATTCAAGATGATTGATCATGCCACCCACCCCCCTAGTTAACTAACCCACTCACATCCCTTATCATGATGAAAGTATTCAATCTCAACATTAGGTCAAACATGTATCACATATTCTTTACTACATCGTCTGGAATTTATTTGTTAATTTAGAGGGATGTCGACTTTGAAGCGCAAGGGAGGTGATGATACACCATAAATATTTCAATAAATACGTCATTCCATTCTGATTGTTAATAAAATCTCATTAGTGTGTAAAAGTAGGATATATATGAAGCATGTAATTAAAAAAAAAAATAGTTGTTAAATGAGAGCACACAATGTATATGCAAAGTTGCCCTTAAAATTGGGATGTTTGTTTGTTTAGCTTTGAAGGGAGTTGAAGATGATGGAAAGCAATCCTTTTTGCAACACAAACTTTGATAGATGATCTATCAACACACATTTATTAGACTGAGGAAGAAGGGTTGTATCTGATTTTTGGAAGATGAAAGTTTTCCAAATATGGGAACTGAAAGGCACCATAAGCCTTGAATTTTAAATGATTGTGATGTAAGTATAAATGATTGGATTTGTGTAATGCTGTTCATGTTTGTGTGCAAAACAGGAAGTTAAAAAATATGTGCTTTCAAATGTGATAATGGCAGATATATATCTCCATGAGGTGGATATATGCTTGAAGGATACCATTAAAGAGAACCCAGATGATGTTGATTTAAAGGTGTTGGTAAAATTGAGGAACGAGATGTGTGATGAATTAGAGAACAACGAATGCACAACTCCAAAAGATAACATGGACGTGAACAAAAACAGTTAATGCTAAATGGCAAAACCCAGAAGGCGATATGTTATCCTTTACACAAATGTATGGTACGCCAATAGAGCTCATTGAGTTAAGTGATCAGGTTATGGAGGAATCTCACTAAAGTGGTACACAGCTAAAAAAGGTAGGCCGGTGGCAACCTATTTGATTGCCACAGTTTTGATCTGAACTTAACACAGTAGCCAGCAACAAAAGGTAAAGTATTAGCTAGCTGGTTAAAAATATGATGAGGAGATAGATGAAGTCCACAAGATTGTAAATGACCATCAAAACTATGATTCACAACCTACAGCAACATCCGAGTCATCTGAATTCAAGACACATGTGTCAAATTTGGCAAGCGTATCTAGTACAAAACTCAACATTCCAATGTTCAATATTAGGCATTAAAAAAACCTCGAAAAAAAAAAAATCGACAAAAAAAAAACAAAAAGATAAATAAGAAAAAGAAAAAAAACCTCGTAAACTCGAAAAAACAAAAAAAAGAAAAAAGAAAAAACAAAGAAAAAAAAGAACAAACGTTCACCGCCCACCCCCCCACCCCACACGACCTAGCCCGAACACCACCCCCACCCTAACACCACCCCCCCAAAGATAATGGTGCTATAGTGTAAACGACGACCTATAACCCTCCCCTGAGTGTCTTATAGAGACACCATAAATAGACAAGAATGGACCGTTGATCGAAGATATAACCTACTCAGAGAAAAGGGTATTGCTGTACTGCCTTTCACTAGACGAATCACACCCGACTAAGCCATATAATCGTTTTAACTTTAGTTCTCATAATAATGTAAATATGTAAATACAATGATTATTAGCGCCAAATAGAATAATGAAAAGGATGACAGAGAATAATCCTATACAAGACAAACTTTTCATGAGACACACTACTAAAGTAAAATTATCTTAAACAATTCTCGGAGTACAATAATAATAAATAAATATTGTCATTGGAATAGAAAACAACTAGATTGTAACATTAGGAGACGGGTTTTATACCAGCTTTATATTGGATGCTGCAAAGGTTATTCAAACAAGAAACTTCTATTTCATATTTGTTTTAAATAATGACTACCTTCGCATATTGGTGGTTTAATTTGAAGTAATTGTAAGCAAAGCAGGTTGAGTGTTGTCCCACACATAGCCCAAATCAGACAAACAATACGTTTGAGACGCGGCAGCTGACATACACGTATTGAATTAGAGAAGAATCCGACCCTAGCTAAGCAGGTTTCAAAATGGAACAAGAAATAACACTATCTCACTCCAACAACAACCAAACGGAAAAAAACACTGAACAAAACGGGAGGCGGAGGGAAAAAGAGAGAAGAAAAGAGTATTATATCTGTTCCATTTGAAACCTGCTTCGCAGGGTCGGTTTCTTCTCTAATCACATACGAGCTACTGTCAGCTGCCGCGTCCCAAACGTATTGTTTGTCTGATATGGGACTATGAGTGGAAACACTCACCTGCTTGCATACAATACTTCAAATTAACCACCAAATACGAAGGTAGTCATTATTTAACAAAATGAAAAGAAAAGAATCTTGTTGAAAACCTTGTCAGCAACCAAAAAAGCTGAATAAAACCCGACACCAAATTTACCAATCAAGTTGTTATCACTTCCAATGCAATATAATTAAAAAAAGACACGAGCCATTTATAAGCCAATACCACTAGTAGTGTGTCTCAGAATTTGTCTTGAATAGTATATCACTGTCAACATATCAAAATTCTATTTCACATAAACATGTATTTACATAATTACATAATAGAGAAAAAGTTAAAACATATATGCTTACGTCGGTGTGAATCGTCTAGTGAAAGTGCAGTCAGCAACCCATTTTTCTGAGTAGGTTATATCATTATCAACCGAACATTCTTTTCTAATGTATGGTGACTCTAAGACCTCAGGAGGTATCGTCTGACGTTTACCAATAGCACCAACAATATTTGGTATTATAACGTTCAGTGGTTTAGGTTCGAGTTTTTTAATGCCTAATATTGAACTTGAATTTGAGTTTGTACTAGATACGCTTGCCAAATTTGACACATGTGTCTTGAATTCAGATGACTCGGATGTTTCCTGTATAGGTTGTGATATCAATAGTTTTTGATGGTCATTTACAATCTTGTGGACTTCATCTATCTCCTCATCATATTTTTAACCAGCTAATACTTTACCTTTTGTTGCTGGCTACTGTGTTAAGTTCAGATCAAAACTTGGACCATCAAATAGCATGCCACGGCCTACCTTTTTTAGCTGTGTACCACTTTAGTGAGATCTCATAACCTGATCACTTAACTCAATGAGCTCTATTTGTTCGAACCATAACAATGTGTTTGTAAAGGATAACATATCGCCTTCTGGGTTGCCATTAGCATTTACTGCTTCTTTTGTTCCGTCCATGTTATCTTTTGGAGCTGTGCATTCGTTGCTCTCTAATTCATCACACATCTCGTTCCTCAATTTTACCAACACCTTTAAATCAACATCATCTGGGTTCTCTTTAATGGTATCCTTCAAGCATATATCCACCTCATGGAGATTAAACTAAATCATGCATATGAACAACGTAAGAAACCTACTGCATTACAGGCATTACTCTACCACATCTCAAGATTACTCTACCATATTTCAGACTAAAATAATCTATATGAACAACCTTAGAAACCTACCACATCATTACTATAATATTACATAAACTTATAAACCTACTGCATTACAGTCATTATTATACCTCATCACAGATGAAATAATCTCTAAGAAAAACATTATAAACCTACTGCATTACAGTCATTATTATACCACATCATAATATGAAGTACAACTGCATCAGCATTCAAAAAAACTGCATCATAGTTATAAATTATAGTTGAGACATTTTATCAAACACCTTGTATGCAACTTTCTCAAAAATGTTTTGTATATATTTTTTTCTATATTGTGTTCCAGATCTAGATATAAACATGATGTATGTTGAATCAAACTCTGAATATAACATAGTTAGATCAATAACAACACAAAAATCTATGCGAGAACTCATCAATTATACCAAGAACAAACTTACTTAAAAAAATTAGTAAAAGAAAATTAACAAAATGATGTACTAACAATGTTAGGGTTCATAAATCAACTTACGATATCGTTTAAGATATGCATGATTCGTCTTCGTCATCGTTAATATAGAAGGTGAGATCGATGACGATTTGATTCGATTCGATTTGATTCGTTGTTAATAGTGAAGGTGAGATCGTCTTCGTCGCAATATCGATTCGATTCGTCTTCGTCGCGTTAACGATTTGATTATCATAAGATGGTGCAATAATAATTCGATTAAAGAGAAATATGATGAAGATGTGCATGAATTTTTAGAGAGAGAAAGTGTGATATTTTAGAGAGAGAAGGTGAGATCGATGAAATGGTTAGGGATAGAATGAATGGTTTAGGTACTTGTGATATGTTATAGATATGCCCCTAAAGATTGCATTATTTACGGAAATACCACCGCCCTTTTTCATCTGGTCAGATCTAATCAAATATGATCCAATGGTTGAGATCTTCTCCTACCCTTTTTATTTTAAAACTTTTTTTTATTATAACCCTACCCTATATATATATACATATATATATATATATATACATATATATAATTATTTTTATAATATATATATCATCTATTAGTATATATATATAGGATATAAGAATCAAATTAAAAAGACCTAATAATTCTGTGAGAAGGATTAAAAGATTTATTTTTGTAAAAAAATTCTCAAAAAATTTCTAAAAAAAATTCCCACAAGATCGTGTATGTTGGTGCATGAAAAAAGTTTTGTAAAGGAAGTTTTCTAAAAGAAAAGTGGATAGTTTTGCCGACAGAAAAAAATTTATTAGAAAAAAACGTTTGGTGCATCTTAAATCGGTGTTTTGTGCATCAATAAATTTGTTTTTGTACCCAAACTTCTTTTGACCTATTTGCAATCAAATATATTTTATTGTGCAGCAAACTATAAAACAAGTCGAAAATTTTGTGCATCAAAATTTTTTTTGTGCATCAAAATTTCTTTTTTTGCGTCATTTAAAAAAACGTTTTAAAAACTCAAATTAGAAAAAACTTCTTTTAAAAAAGTTTTATTGCGCAAAATACCTGATTTAATGAATTTGTTTAGGGGAATTTTTCGAGAACTTTTAAAAAAAGTTTTCTTTTTATCATTCTCACGAATATTTGTCTTTTTTATTTTAACCTTCCTCTTTTATATATATTATTATTATATATATATATTATATCTATATATATATATATATATATATATATATATATATATATATATAGGAGGAACCGTTCTTTACAAAACCACTTTTTTGTACAGAACCTGCAGAACCAACTTTGGACCAATAAGAATTTAATATCTTTAAATTATTTTATTTAATTCAAAAGGGTAAAATAGTAAAACACATTTTCACTCTCTTTTTGAATTAAAAAAAACGTTTTTATTATGCCTTAAATTTTCAGAATTAATTTTTTTATTTTTCAGCAAATATATTTCAAAAAAATGAGGCGCATATATGTTTTTTAAAATATTATAGAAATCCATATGTTTCTTGCATACAAGTTAAAAAAAATAAAGTGCATGTGTTTTTTTCTTTTATACAATTGTTTAGCCATGAAACTTGTTTTTTTTCTTAAAATAATAATTGCACATATGTTTTTAGTGTATATTATTTCAAAATTTTATAAAAAAAACATAAATATGTACATTTAATCTCTAAATTTATAAGAAAGCAAAAACATAAATATAAATACAGTACACAAAATTTGATATAAAATGAAATACAATTCAAATACAAATGTATATTATTAAATATAAATGTGCACTCTT